>VWYI01048566.1:48562-69160 GCA_013399455.1 Anthoscopus minutus
CGGGGCCGGGACAGCCCGCCCAGCACTTCGGACCTGCCTCGCCCCGCACCCCCGCCCGGCCCCGCACTCAGCCCACCCCGACCTCCGCCCCGGCCTCAGGCGCCCATGTTACGTCTGCCACAGCGGCTCCCTGCCCTTCCCTTCTCCCGCACCGCCCCGAGGCCGCGGCGGCACGCCGGGAAACGTAGTTTTTTCCTCTCTCCTTCCTTTTCTTACCCTCACTCTCCCCTGCTTGAATTGCTATAATATAGGAAAATGAAAATTTCAAAACCTGCCCTAATCCAGCCGTTTTACGGACCTCATTTATCTTCAGGACATCTGCCACCTGGCAGCCTGCTGTACTTCCCTCCTCACAGCCATCCTCATACCCGCACCTAGTCCCACACAATTCCCCTAAATTACCACTGTCGACGCATTTTTTGAAATCGTTTTAATGACTCCCAGTTACATTAAAATTTTAGGCATGCCTAGAACCCAGGGAGGAACTATTTCCATGGTATCCAGAGATGTGGGTGAATACCAGCACAGTACTACCAGTAGCTAAATAAATGAATGGCCTTATTCAAAAGCGCTGCGCATCCAGCACTCTGCAAAGTCAAACAAAAGTATGCTAAACCAACTGCTTTTGTAGCAAATGGAATAATTTAACCAGTGAGCAACAGGATGAATTAACAGCCCCATTGAATGGAATTGAGTACAAAAACTTGGCATTCAAGTCAGTTCATTTATCTAGTACACAATATATATTTTAAATGCCTGTGAAGGCAGTTGTGTGCTCACAGTGTATGCCCTCTGGTGGGAAAGAGAAGCTCCAGAGAGAGGGAATTAGAGCAGATCAGCCCCAGCTCTGCTGAGTAGTACATTTCACAAGGTCAGCAGCCAGCTGGCTTGGGGAGAGCTTTGCGGGAGAGAAGCTGACACTTCCAGAGGTGTTCAGATAGGATTCCCCACACTGGGCAAATATTGAACCCGTGTTAGGAGCACTGAATATTACAAAATAATTTCTCTGCATTTTTCATTTTGAGTGCTAGATTTCTAATGTACTTGTGAGCTTCATACTAAGATCTATCATCTTTTTTTATCCATGAAGGTAGGAGTGACAGAAGCTCAGATCAAAGGGAAGTGCTTTTTGAAGATAAATGGGTCTCTGTATTCTTTGACCATGCAAGGAGTTAATTTCAAAAGTAATACAAAAATTGGGAGCCTTTTGTGAAGCCAGCTGATGTGTAAATTCTGTTTATGCGAAACAATCTATAATGATGTTTGCCTTTTAATTGATTTAAGAGAAATGCAGTCTGCATTTTTATAATGACTGTTCCCAGACTTTCACTGGAAGTAGGCTTTAGAAGAGATGCAAATAACAACCTATTTAATGGCTATGTGCAAAAACAGAAGCTGCCCTCTTTGAACTAAAGATGTGTGAGGGTGTAAGACCTGCAGATCCAGAATGAGATAATTGAAGTAAACCAAAATAATCAGTATCATCATGCTCTGACACAAGCATGAAATCGTAAATGAGAGACAAATTTTGTGGACTGACAAAGATTTTGTGAAAACATATCACAAATGACTAGTTAATTTGAATGATCATATTTAATACTAATTAGCATTTTTAACAGATGTCTTTATGTATATTTTTGCATTCTCAGTGGTCATGGAACTCTTCAGACTTCCATGAAGAGTTAACAATAATTAAATGAGGAGTACAGGTAATAAAAGAGACCCTCTCCTCTCTCACAGACAGCCAGGAATGGATCTGCAGCTTTATCTCAAGGAGAACCTAGGCTCCATTCTTTAGGGAACAAAATTATATTACATGCTTGCAAAATCTAATTAAGATGTACATGTTAAACTGGGTTGTCTTTCTATTGTTCTACAAGAGCAGTTTCCAAAGTAATCGTAAGTATGACTTACTCATATTTTTTTAATGGCCCAATGTATGAGAAGCCAAACTTTGGGAACTGTGACAGAGAGTGACCAATGATGCCCATCAGCTGGGATGCAAGAGAAGAGAGAAATCACGATGCTCTGCTACCAGCATGATTTGGCAGCGAATGCAATGCATGACACTTGACATGTCTGAGTGATTTGCAGTCCTCATGCTCCTCTTCACTTGATGTTTGACAAACTACTTATAGAGAGCCTGAGAATCACTAATATGAGGCATTCCTGGTAGCATTGAGACACATCAAATCTTGTATGGAGGCATGCTGTTGTAACTGCTGAAAGAATACATTTAGGGGATCTCTGAAGAAAAGGCAGACAAACATGTTCATGAGTGTATCCTTGGACCTATCTTTCACAGGTGCATTAGTCATGGTTATTTAGTTCAGTGCTGTTATGCCACACACTACCAAAGTCTATCACAGTCTAATGTGTGGATCTACCTAATTTTGTGTTGTATCATTTTCATTTGTATCCTACTGGATTAGTTTTCTAGCAGTTGCTTCCAGCACTGAGCTATACTCCAGCTCAGCTAGAAGAGCACCTTCATTTTACTTGAGGGACAAAGGAGTCAGTTAAATTATGCAAGTGAAAAGCTGAAACTGGAACCAATTATGCCTCTTGCTCCCTGAAGGGTCTGAATCACAGCAGTGTATTTTATACAATACTTTAAAAATGGTTCTCAAGAAAGTGGACCATAGTCTCATATGCATTATGAGCATGTTCTATAAGCTACCAGATCCAAGAGCATGTAATTTTAGCAAGGCTTACTTTTTGAAGTATGTAATCCAGTGGGGAGGAAAAATGAATTATTTAAAACCTAATAGTCATAATTATGAAGAACTAAATTAGCATTACAATTTCTCAGTCAAATCTACATGCTGATGAAGAATGGAAAGATGTTGTCTAAGAAGGGAAGAGTTTTTTATAAGGAGCAACTTTCTACACTGTTTACAGTAGAAAGGCTAATGTTTCAAATAACATTTACATAGAGGATTTTTTAATGAAATCAAGAAGGATATTTGTGTCAAAACCAACAGCTCAGAGAACAAGAACTATTTGCTTACCATGAATACGGCAAAAACAGCGGCTGAAATTTGTTCACTTATGTAGGCCAATCTCTGCTGCTCAGGAAAAACCCTTTGGGCAAAGGACTAGTTTGACACAAACAAGAATGCTTTTGGGGATAGAAGTTTCCTTGTGAGGTACAGTTACACCCCTTAATAACTTGGCTAGAAATACCCATTCATTTCACAGTTGGGGATTAAGTAATAGAATTATTTTGAACCATTATTAACAGCAGCTTCTTTGCCTAAGGATTAACCTCCTCCTTGTCAAAGGCGTTGAAGGTGACAGATCCCATTTCAAATCTCTTATGGGCTATTCAGTTCAGGTATCTCGGATCTTTTAGTGATCAATATTTCAACCAGTGTTTTTGCTTTCTGCTGTGTTCCCCCACTTCACACATATTTCAAAAATGTAGATGGAGTAATAAGAGTATAAGCTTAGATCTGTTTCATAAAATGCTCTTTGAAGAACAAAATATGATCATACTTCCAAAGACATTCAACAGCATGTGACTTTGCATTGAAGTATACAGCACTTATGAAGTCAAAACCTTTTATAGGTTTAGATCTTTCTAGGTTCTAAAGCATAATGCAGTGCTATATTGTGTCTTAAGCCCCTCTTTTATTTCTCCAAGCCTACTACTCATTTCTTTGATGAAATTTTTAATAAAGTTCAGTTTTCCTTACTGCCTCAAGGTATTATTCTTGTAGAGCCAGCAGATAGTTATAAGAGAATTGTTCAGGGTTTACATATTCTAGAAAGAACATTCTAAAAATCCCTTACAGAGAAATAAACTGAGCTTTGAAAAGTATGTAGTTTCATCTTGCAGCAATGACAAACTGTGTCTTATTATAAACATCAGAAGACAACTCATAATAAATACTTAATCCTTTCCCTTCAGTAAAATACACAATTTCTGGAGGTCAAATTTTGCTGTCATTTACAGTGATATAAATTTGGAATTGCTTGATTGATTTGGGATTTTTGATTGATTTATGGTGTTACATATTTTCATAATGCAAATGAGTAAGAATTTGACTCTGAAAAATCGAACTGTGTCTGGTATATTTTTCCTGTTTTGACATTTGTGCTTCTTGTCTTCTCAGCTACTGCTGCTAAAGTTTTACCAGCCTATCCCTGTGTAATTTGCCTCTTGGGAATAGCAAACAAAATACTGTGACTGTATCATATTAATGTGCTTATGCAATGGCATATTTATAGCCAGACAGCTCTTGTGAGATTTTCTTTTCAGTATCTGGAAAGGGAACTTTATGCATATTCTTTTATAATTCTAGCAAAAGAATTTTTTTATTCTTTCTAGCAAGTTCTGAAAAATTATTTTGTGAAAGTTTGATTATTTTAATTACATTTTTTATGAAACACATTTACCACTGTGCAGAGCCTGGAATATAACTGGCAAACATCTCAAGTATTTTCAGGCCTGTGTTTATCATTGTGGATATTTATCCACGCAGAAAATATACCACTGTGGTTTTGGTCAATGGGTTTCAACAATCTAATTCAACAGACTGGTGAATTACTGGAGTGAGTCCTCCAACAGGCTCTCAGAAGGATTGAAGACTAATTTGGTGTCTCAGCACAGGACCCCCACTTCATTGCAATTCCAATAAGCATCCAGCTCATTTGTTTTACCAGTCATAATCAAGATCAGACTTCAGTAGAAGTCAGTGCCAGCTTTCCACACTTTCTAGTCATGAACCACGAATTTTTCACTCTCCTTTTCAGATCACGTTTGCAGTAAGACATTTCTAAAAAAATTTATCTGGGAAGCTTTGACATTCAGGAGCTATTTCAATTTATACTGTTAAATCATTTCAGCCCAACTGAAATAAAGGCATTGTCTTTGCTTCACAGTTTTGGGGTGATAAGGCCTGTCCAGTTCACTTAGATGGGGTAGATGGGTGAACTGCAACAATGTAGAACATCTCGAGATCAGAACCTCATAGGTTTTCCCATTTAAAACAAAAAATTAATTATTAGACTGAGAATGGAAAGTGAGGAAATCAAGTGTCTTAAGTGGTTTTTTACTTTTCTATGCACTAAAGTATTCTGATCACTATACATATGTTCAGCATGAGAAACTTAATATCAAAGCCTATGTAAAGGATGGGTTAATGAGAAAAGATAGCCATCAGTTTTTGTTTTGCCAAAACCAGAAAAAAATCAAAGAATTTACTGAATAAATTTCTAAGTAAATTACTGTTTGTTTTTAAAGATAACCCAAGAAATAGAGATAATTTAGCTATTCAAAATGAAAATTATCTTTGAATCCACAGAAGTCTTTGAATGCACCTAAAGAGAGGTGTTTAAAGGTCTGCTGCAGATAAAGACATAAATGCAGCCATAAAGTCGGAGGGGAGCTGGGCGGCCACATCACTGTGACAACAATTAAATTGGAATCTGTCACACTGAGTTATCAAACAGAGGGCAGAGGGCAGTTTTGGAAGGCTTTATAAGTCTCCAACCAAAGTTGTACCCATTAAGAGCCCAAGTTTTCAGTGTCATGGAGAGTACTTTAACACATCCTGAAATCAAATATTAATACTACATTTTGCCATTCAAAAGATACAGAACAGTAAAATATGTCCTGCATAATATTAAAATGCCATGCAAAATATTAAAACTATCAGTTTTTAATCCTTATGTAGCCACGTCTATTAGATTAGTAAGCTTCCTATTACCAACCTGAAGGGTACTCCAACAACCCTACAAACCTGTATAAATAGAAATCATGCACTCCTGGATTTCTTTTATTTAGAATTGAATTCAACAATGTTTTCACTCCAGTGAATTCATTCTTTCACTGCTATGTCTTTCCAATATTTTAAAATCTTTTGTGAATCATTGACTTGTATTAATGTCAGAGGCAAAAGAAGACTGGAGTATTTCCTTCTGCAAACTCAATATTCTCACTAAGTCCAGAATTCATCGGCCCTTTTGGATATAAAGGCGGGCGAAGGCCTCAAAGTACAGGATCTTCTTACCCTACTTGTAATCGAGGATCCCCATTATATGTATGTACTCTTAAAGCTTTTTTTCAGAGTGGTGGGAACAAGATTGGGTTACAGTTTTGCTGTTTGTGAAACCAGCTTATCAGATTGTTCTATCATGTCAGCCTGTTCTTTGAATTATTTGTCTCTGTCTTTATCACTGTCGTCTGTGGGAATTTTACCAGCAATGATTTTATTGTTTTCTTGGAGGCTAATCAAAATAAATTAACCAACAAGGAGTCAAGATCAATATACCCTTTGTGACCACTTTTGAAGTCTATCAGCCTTTTTTTAAATTTAATATGCACCATAATGATTTTTTATTAAAATAATTATTTCTTTTTTATTTTTTAATTGTAGTTTCCCAAAATTTTATTAAATTAGATATTTTACACAATATAAATAGATTTCTACAACACATTTATTGATTGAATTTGTATTCCCATACAAAAGGCTATTGAGTTATTCTGAAAATACGTATACTTCTCCATACATTCCTATTGATTTGCATTAATTAAATTGATCTTCTTTAATTTTTTCTTACTGGAATCTCCTCTTAGTCATTCGGCCATATACTTGGGATCAATATTAAGTTGATAGGACTATAATATATCTAATATATCTAATATATATCTCTTTTCAGTATAGGACTATAATACCTATATATATCTTTTCAATATTGGCACAACCTTTATTTCAGTGCTCTGGAACTTCTCCAATGTTTGAAAACTGTCTGAGAATGAATATTAACAGTCCATAATGCTCTTTGCTGGCTTACTTAAAATTCCTGGATGTGATTAAACTGTATGTTCTTATTTAAGAAGATCTAATTTTAGAAGATTCAGATAACTAGATCTCCCTTGTTTTTCCTTTTAATGTAAATAAAAATATGGGTTTTAAACACTGTGATTAAAGCTTTTGATTAGTAGTGTTCTCTGTTCCAGAGTCTATGTCATGATAAATGTACTGCAGATGCTATTTACTCACTTTCTTTTTCAAAAAGTTTTTAAATAGTTAAATATTTGGAGAATGTATTTGCAGTTTATAATAGAGGGAACAGTGCAATGACCAACTCTATGTATTTATACTTGAACATACATGATAGAGCATAAAGTAGTGATGTTCTATATGAAATTGATGAGTACATTATGAACTATTGGTAAAATCATAGAATCATAGAATTGTTTGTGTTGTAAGAGACCTTTAAATGTCATTTTATCCAAACCCACTGCGATGAGCTGGCACACCTGCAACTAGATCAGGTTGCTCAGAGCCACATCCAACCTGATCCTCAATGTTTTCAGGGTTAGAGCAGCTACAAGCTCTCTGAACTACCTGTTTCTATGTTTCACCACTCTTGTAAAAATGCCTTCCTTGCATCTAATCCAAATCTACTGCCTTTTTGTTTAAAAACTACCCTTTGTCCTATTGCAACAGGCCCTGATAAAATGTTTGTCCCTTTTAAGTACTGAAAGGCCACAACAAGGTCTCTCTGGAGCCTTCTCTTCTCCAGGCTGAACAACCCCAACTCTCCCAGCCTTTCCTCATAGGAGAGCTATTCCCTCTCCCTGATCATCTTTGTGGCCCCCTCCAGACCTGCTCTAATAGGTCCATACTGTAGTCAGGAGCTCAGAGGATGCAGTACTGCAGGCAGGGTTCCCCGATTGATTAGGTTGGTTGTGCTGTAGCTCACATAGCTGCACAAACTTTCTGACTTCATTCCCACCACAACTCCCCCTTTATTCTGCATAAATAAATCCAAAATTGTGTGTGGGACAGAGGAAGGAACAAGACACATTCACAAATCAAAGACCAAACCACTGTAACCACAGCCCAAACATGTCTTTTGAAGATAAAATAGCAGTTGTGTTGACTTATGCACATGTTCAAGCTCAACATCCTGAGCATCCCACTGATTTTTTAATAATAAAATTAAGTTCATTGTACATTTATAAGCCCTTGCCTGTCAGGAATTCTGGCCTTCTGGCTTATTCTCCTGCCACCTGCCATTCCTTGACTCAGATTTGCACTCACAGTAGGACTCACAGATGGATATTTTCTAAATCATTGTGAAAGAGCTTCATGATTCCTGGCTGCTATCGTCTGCATCACCAAAGCATCACTGTAATATATTTCATTAAAGAATGTGTGGCACAATTGGTATAGTTAATAACAGAATAAATATGCGCAAAAATTATAAAATGATTACTTTTTGACCACAAATACTGAAAATATTAAGCTGTCTTGCATGCGTTGAAACAGGAAATTTGAAGGTACAAAGAAACAGGTTAAGCTCCCAAATCAATGTGTCTGGATATTTTACATTATTGAAAAGATGTAGCAAAAAGTGATTTGGAATAACTTGAGAAAACACATTTTAAATAGTTGTAGTAAAAGCAAGTGAAAGCTCATGCCTGTACTAGAAAGCAGCTCTATTGTGGTTGTTCAGCCATTCCAAATGAACCTTCTTTACTTCCACAGGTCTGCATCTCTTTCTCATGTGCCTCATATTATGTCCTTTTCTGTGCACTTATGTGGGGCCCACCATATTTGAGCAGTTTGTTAACACACTGAAGCTCTTTAAAATGCACACCATGTGTGCACAAAATGTCTTCATTTATCAGATTAGGTCACAGATCAGGCACTATTCAAAAGAGCAGTATGGTGCCAGAAAAAGGGTGTCAACTCACCCTGCAGCATAACAGAATTCCTCCTTTAATCCAAGGCTGGGAACAAAACACAAAATAAAATTAATTATTAATTTTCAAGCTTTACCCTATTTTAACTGATAGAGGCAAATTACATTTTAATAAAGTAAATAATTTTTAAAGCTTCCTTCCATAAATTCAGGCTGCATTCACACATTCCTTGCTAGCTACTTCCAAGAGGTTGAGGTAACCATCTCCTGCACATCTAGGGCTGCTGATTGCTGCTCCTTTGATCTGTCTCTGTAACTGCTCTCCTTAATGATCCTCTCCTTCTTCTAGAGGAAAGGAGGTTCAGTCAAACAGCTTAAAGATGCTGGCCAAGGACCTTTCACAGATTTACAGATATGTCCTGGTGGGGCAGTGTGAGGAAGGCCAAAACTTGGCCACAAAACCATTCCAGCACAAGTCTCTGGCATGGATGCAGATGTCTGGGCAAATGTCCATGGTTATGGCACAGTTGGGATTGTGCCTGGGGTTAGTTACACTGCCCAGAGGAACCAGGCTCCCATAGCTGAGCTGAAACACTTTGGCAATACAGTAACAGGTATTTATATCCTGCTGGAGCAGGGTATTTATGAGGTAGACACATTTATCCATTCACCCCTGCACAAAGGCAGGTGTATCTTAAATATCTACATTAAGTAGATAGGATTAATTCTTTAATCATGTAACATGGCCCTCCCTGTACAACAGATATAGCAGTATGTTTTATAGTATTCAAATTTCTGTCCTTTCCTTTCTACAAGCATAATATTGAGAAATGGTTGAGCAAAACCAAATAATTTTAAATGGTAGGAGATGTGCTAAATTATTCTGGATTAAATATTTGGTAATATAATCAAATATCAAACCAGATTTCTAATAGTCAGGAGTAGTGAGAAGGAAGAAATTCATACCAATCCTCCAGCTAAAATCAGAGACTTATTGCATCTGTGTCCTGATTTTAGCTTTCAGATTAGTGATCCATGTGAAAATGAACTCTCCTGCGACTAAATCTCTTCTCTAACCAACATAGAAGGATAAGAAATATTAGATATATCAAATAGTGCTATATTGCTTTAATATATAAATACATGCCAGATGAGGGCAAAACATATCCTATCATTATTTTTAAGTTTTCCTACACAAATTCAGAATTCAAATGATAGGAGAAATCTGCTTGTAAGGGGAGGAGGGGGAGGAACACACAAAATCCAGTCTGCTATTGTGAGATTTCTGACATAAATTAAGGCAAGAATTTGAAACTGATATAATACTTCTGGTATTACTCTGCATATGAATAAAAATTACTTAGAATCCTAGAATTGTCAGAGTTGCTAAAGACTTCTAGTATCATCACATCCAACCATTAACCCAGCAGTACCATGTTCCCCACTGAAGTCTGCCATCCACAGGTTTTTTCAACATTTCGAAGGACAGTGATTCCACCAGTTCTCTGGGCAACCTTTTCCAGTGCTTAACCACCCTTTCAGTGAAGATATTTTTTCCTAATATCCAATCTAAACATCTCCTGGTGCAAGTTGAGGCCATTTTTTCTCAACCTGTTACTCGTTACCTGGGAGAAGAGACCAACCCCTCCTTGGCTACAACCTCCTTTCAGGTAATAATAGAGAGTTGCAAGGTCTCCCCTGAGCCTCCTTTGCTCCAGGTTAAACAACCCCAGCTCTCTCAGCTCCTCCTTGTAAGACTCGTTCTCCAGCCCTTTCACCAGCTTTGTTGACCTTCTCTGGACATTTATTTTATTAAAACCTTTTATACAAAAACAGTTATGCATTAGACAACATAATTTATACAGCCTATTTTGTGAATAAACACTAGCAATGGATTATACATAAATTGTTAGATTTTTGCTGTCACCCTTATTCTAGGCATTGCTAAATAAATATATTCCCCTGTGACTTGACTAAACCTTTGAAAAGTACACTTCTATGCAAATCTGTGAAAAGTTCTATGGCAGTGTCACCCTTAGCATTGCACAAGTTGTCCAGTACCATAGCAGACTGTGGAATAATCTGACAGCTGATGGACTAGAAGCCCCAGGCCATTTTCAGCAGGTACATTTAAAATTAGAGGGTATAAAAAGCTGGATATAAAGTACAGAGGACAATTTTGCCATATTCAACATATGTACTGGATAACCTCCTATTAGTATCTTAGTTATGCACTGATAATACACAGTATTCACAGTCCTTTTCTAACTCTAACATTGCTTAAGTGGAAAAACAAGTGATCCTGCAATCCAGAGAATGCAGCTGTCTGCCATGCACCAAGAGAATGCTTGGCAGCTGCCAGCCTCCAGCCTAACCCTGGTGTGTGCTGGCCAGCACTAACCCTGCTGCAGGGTGGCAGGGTTGGGACTGGCTCACTGCTGCTTTAGCCAACACCTCCCAGCTTTCAGCTGAACCACAGCAATGGAACTCAGCTACAGGCTTGGGTTACAGGAGCATGTAGTTTATATCCATCATAGAACTGTCATGGAAAGTCACTTTATAGCAATTTTATTGTTCTAATAGACTACTACAGCAGGAGGCTGTTGTAAATAATACCCAAAGAGTTTACTGAAATTAGGTTTTTTCAGTTATGAAGACATATCTTTGAATGAGGTAGTGAATGTCAGATTTTCTGCTCTTTTCCTAACGCAGAACAAGAAAGCATTTCAATACTGAATTCTATTCTCCGAAATGAGATAAGGAACCTTTCAGCCACACAATAACAATAATTCAAAATTATACATATTAGGTACTTGAGAAAAGATATTCAACCCAACTTTTCTTCCAAAACATTTCTTTTTCCTTCACTGGAAACCAAAGGAGTTTTCAAAAGAGAGAGTGTTTCAACAAGTTATTTTGGGATAAAAAGGACCTGGCCCCTTTAGTAGCTTATATTTTCTAAAAGTTTTGGCTATTATGAGAAAACAAGAGAAAATAAGGTCCCGAGTCCAAGTCTAGATCCTGTGTGGGAAGTGTCTGTAGTTTTTTAGTGCTTTTCTCAGCCCACCTGTTCTCTGCTATGATCAGACACCACATATCTAATCTTCAATCTCATCATAGTTCCTCTTTACCTTTTCTTTCTTTTCTCCCCTTGCACACCTGTACATGCCCCTTCCATCTGGCCCCTGCAAGTGCCTCCACTGTTTCTTCTCCCAGAATTCATCATACTGCTACATTCCAGATGCCAGGGGACACAATCCCTCGATGCCATTATCCATCACAGTGATACTGTACGGAAAAAAAAATGCAGAGAAAAATCCTTTAACTGTTGCAGTGCAGAGCGGAACATTGTCAGCACAGCCCAGTTCCTCAGTGGACAACTCCTAGCTCTTATAAACTCTATAGAGAATATGCAAATATATTAGTTCTAAAACTTTGGGAATTCATTAAATGTTGTCAGGTTTTTCAGGAAGAACAGGAGGGATGACTCTGAAACTACCTTATGCTAACTACCTTCCTCATTCAAAATAGAGAGCTCCTGGGGGTGAAACCTCTTGGCTGAAATATTTGTAGTAATGCTACAGAAAGCATTTCTTCTTCTTCTTCCTGTCTCACAAATTCCTTGGAGGGAAAAAATAAAAGTCTGAAATAGAAATATGTGCTGCTTGGGCTAAATTAAGACTAAGAAAGATATAAGCAACTAAAAGTAAAGCATTACAAGGGGAAACAATTGCAAATTTCACATATAGTGAGGACTCTGTAATACATCTTCCATGTATAACAACATCTTGACCTCTTTTTCAGTCAGAACAGCATGAGTCTTTTTTTTTCTCTTAGCATATAAGAAAATATATCTAGTTGTGAGACATCTTTCAATTGATATAAAAACCTAGATAGGATCTACCTTACATATTGAAGAAATTTTGAGAAGTACAAACATGTCAGATACAGAATGAAGAGTCAGACATTTAAAGGGAAGTGATGGCATGCATAATTATCCATCTCACATTCAGAATTATTTTAAAGAATGTCAGAAATATTTTTAATACTGAATAAGTATGTATTTATTAAATTACACTGTTTAAAAAGTCCCCAACCCTTTAGGAAATACATTGGCCAGAAAGATACTGTGGAATTATTATGGTTATGACCAAATAAATTGAAACATTCATAGCTAATGGTGACAGCAAATAGCTGAGCATAGCAGGAAGCTGTCATCACTAATTTACATATTCACTTCTAATTGTGCTTATGCATCATTAAGATTGTTCGTATTTGCATTTGCTGCCCTCTGAGCCAAGTCATTTTCCAGCGGCATATATTCACTTTCACTGCAGGTAACTTTCATTAGTGTTAATTAAAGGACAATTTTTACTGCATTATGCTACAGGAAACAAGAAGTGGTTGCTGAGATTGATTAATATCTAAGCTAAGTTTGAGATGTAATCAGTCTCAGAGGCACAAGAGATTGTTCCTGTTATGTAATGAAAAGTAAGAGGAGAACCCCCTCCTATTTGTTTTGAATATCTAAAGCTTATCCATTAAATGTTGTTGGAATGCACTAAGTGGCCTGATTTATTTTTAAATGTTCCCAAAAGAGAATAGCCTCAGTCTACGTGTAATGACTTTTTACCCTCATTTCTGCACAGTCTGTGTTTGAGCTCTGACTGAGATAATACCAAGAAGGATGTCAATGTTATTTTAGTGTGGAAGTGATCTTCTAGTATATAACTGCATCTGAAGGTTGCTGTGCATCCAGTCTGATCCCTTTTGCCTTCAGTGCTATTGAAGATGGTCTTTTGCAAACACCACTCAACCCTACAGACTCAGCATTGCTTCCAGTCGAAGCTTTACTGTTTCACTGGGAGCTGGAACAGACCCAAGAACTGTAATGTGTTTTCACTTGCTGAAAAAAATCTATTATGTTGTCCCTTATTTTGCTATCCAAATACTGTGCTTGGTAATACTATCACTTCAAAATTACTATCAAATATTTATTTTTATTGGGGAAATAGTACTTCTTCTGTAGTAGCATGATGTTATCATTTAATTATTTTTTCTTTTCTTCTTTGTGATGGAAAACTGCAATTCAATGAAGTATATATTTAAATGCAAAAGAGGCACACCAATTAATCAGTACAGAATACGAGTGCTTTTAATCTGCATCAAAAAAAACTGCGGCGCTTAGGAAAACACCAATCTTTTAAATAGAAAGAACATAAAAGTAATTCCTATCCATGCTCAGATTTCCTCAAATACAATGAAAAATTGTAATTGTGCAATTAGATTATCTTCACAATAATATATTCTTTCAAAGCTTTGCATTATACTAAGCACATTTTGATAAGTCTTTCACTTCTTTTTTTTAAGAATAAAAATGGACTTTATATAAATAATTTTAATTGTAAAAAAAAAATCCAGACAGAGATGTCTCAAATGTTGGCTCTGAAACACAGATGTTTAGTGTTTTCTGATTTTTATTCATCCACTGTACCAAACACAGAAACTAAGTACTGAGGATAGGAAATAAATTAGTCTAGGTATATACTGGGTAAGTTAAGTATAGCCAGGAGCATGAAGTAATCAATTCTGAGGTGTGAATAAACTAGGTGATAGCATAGTACAATCAATCCTCCAATATCTAGGATCATAGGAGACTGGGAACTGATGCAGAAGAAACACAAATAGTGGAGCTGCTCCAAGGATCACCAGGGACACTTCAGTTCTGTGTGTGGTAAATGTAGTCCTAAAAAGCTGTGTTCAGCACTAGCAGTGGTCTCAAGGCATCGTTTGCAGTGTTGCAGGAATTTGCAAAGACATCTTAGGCTCTGCTTCTCAAGGAAGCAATTACAGACAGCTTTGCAAACCATGTCTGAGCCAGTGAGTCTCATTAAGCCTGGGTTGGCTCTACATGGGTTCTCCCAGAACATTTTTGTTTGTGCTATTCTCATAGCCTTTATCAAGCAGTGCAAGACAGACCAGAAATGGTGCTAAAGATATTTTCAGACTTCAAAACATTTTCCAAGACCTTAAGCAGTGTTTTTCTTCCTGTTAGGAATGCTCACTCCAAAGAGCTGAGCAAGGAGGACACTGATGATATGGGCCATCAGGCCTTTCAGTGCCTGCTTTCAATTTAGAGCCACAGGAGAATTGTCTTTAGGTCTGTTATATTTCCTTTTACTGCTAATTATGCAAATATTACTTTTTCCTGGGTGAGGTGCCTCTGTCTGCTTTTGACCAGAAGCTCTATGTAGGGTGAAAACCTTTCCCAGGAAAATTTTTATTTCATACATACATATCAAATAAATGCTTCCATTTTAAAGGATTGCCATCCTCCAACAAACAGCTATTAACTCAGGAAAATCCCAACCTACCCTCTAATGAGTATGCCAAACCTGCAAGGGTCTATTCAAAAAGCTGACTTCCACTCCATGCCTACCCCTTGCAATAAGATGGCTCTTTTCATATTTAAATTACCTTTCCAGAGCCATAAAATAAAAGAATGAGAAAAATGCTAATAAAAAGGATTACTGCCAGAAGCCCACCTCCTGCTTTAAGTGGTTGCTCTAAAGTCAACCCTTCCTCAAAATGTTTTTATAACAAAACAGTTTAGCTCCATTTGTTAGTGATGTAAGAAGCAAGTCATCTTGTGTGTCACACAATAGCCACCTTCCCTGGTAGGTCTAGGAGAAAGAAATGGGCTGTCTGAGGTTCTGCATGTATCTGGCTGCATCACCAGGATGTAGATCTCCCACCTTTCCCATGTTCTTATGGGATGTGTTGGCAGTATTCGCAGCGATTAAGAAGATAAGCCTACCTTATGATGGGTAGCTGGAAGTGATAGCAAGAGGAAGTGATATAGATTGGGAGCTGGGAATGGAAAATAGGAGAGGAATTCCTTGATACAGTGAAAGTGGAAAGGAAAAATCAGGAGACAACTTGATGGCTAGAGGCTGAGCTGAAAAAGATGCAAGAATGAAAACCAAAATTAAAGAGGCCAAAGGAACAAAAGATACAGTAGAACATGGGGGGAGAACAACTGAGATGACAGATGGAGAAAAGGGTAGTGGAGGTGACAGAAAAGGAGGATTGCTGACACCAGAGCACTGCTGAGGAGCAAAGATAAGCATGCAGCAGGGATAAAGAGGAGAGAGTTTTATGAAAAATGGGGTTGAGACAGAAAGCAAATCCTGCAAGTGAAAATATATTAGAGGAGAAAGGTCATGTCAAAATACAGTAAAACTATTTATTTTTTGCCACTCTTATCTTGGGCATTCTTGAAGCTGCAATTTTGAATCTTATTACTTCTGTGCTCCCCAGCAGCTCAGGCTGCCTAGCAATGGCTGCCTGTGCTGGCTCTGCTGCACAAAGCTCGTGGCTGCCTAGCAACTGCCAGGGGACTGTGCTGGGGTCCCCAACCAGCTCAGGGATGCAGTCCTGCCCCAAACACCTCTGCTCCCCTGGCAAGCCAAGAGGCAGCATCTCCAGTTGTTAACAGCTGTGATGAAAACCTTAAAAAAATTAATTGGGAAAAAGGGCACATGGAGGTGACCACAAGAGTGCAGAGTGCACGATAAATTGTCTCCAAAATGCAGGTACAGCCCCATACATCTCTGCAATACTAAGACAACCCACGATGATAACTGAAATATCAATATGGGTAATTATTCTGGCTCGTAAATAAAGTTCTGTGCTAAAGCAAAGGAAAGCAACCCAATGCAGCTATGCATCTTCTTCGGCAGCTATTAAACCGCCAGAGCAAATTTTGGTACCAGGAAAAAAAATGTTAAGAGTATTAAGTATTCACACAGGCTTGCCCTGGCACAGCCATACTTGTGTAACTATCATTGCAATCAACAAAAATTTTCTTACAAGAAAATGAGACTTGGCATTTGGCAGCAGAGCTGATGTGGCTGATCTGAACAGGCCCTGTGTCCTCTGTGCTTCCAGCTGCCCCCTTAGATCCCTCATCTCCCTTTCCATTGCACTGTCAGAAGTGCTTGTGCAGCTTAACAACCGAATCAGGAATCAATCCAGCTGAGAAATGGTCCAATAAAAAATAAAGGGTTATTTTCCAATCAACACTACTGAAGCAAGTACTGTTCGTTCCCAAGAGAAAAACAAAGACACATGCCAATCTATGGTCAAGGAAAGGGAACAGACAGTTACAGAGCTACACAAATTACAGTGCAGAAGAAGTTGCTGTGATACTGCTACTCTGCTGCTGTTCTAAATAGCACTTAGAATATAGTCACATTTTTCTTTCCCAGACAAAAACGGCCTATTGTTCCAGAAAGACAGGGTTGCCCCTAGAGATCATTGTGCCCCATTGAGGAGGAGAAAATTTCAGAGGTAAAGTTACAGAGCTACAAGACACTGAGAAATATACACACAGATTTTACTCTGGGTAGGATCTCATTTGGGTGATTGTTTAGGTGGAGATTGATAGACATAATGACATGTTTTCCTCTGCCAGTCCAGCAGCCCAAGCCAGGAAAATTTTAATTACCAGTTCTTTTACACACTCAAAGTATCTTGGGTAAGTTAGGTAATTTTTTCTTTCTAATCAGCAGTTTATCACCTGGTGCAATGAGAAAGTGTGATAGAGCAAAAAAGCCCAAACCCAACAAACTAAACCAAAATGAAAAAGCAACAGAATAAAATAGTTTCTGAAAAGAAACTCCAGTGAATGCAATTTAGATGCACACTACTATCTTCAGCAAATGTCAGCTCAAGCCCAAGGTTTATTGATTGTGGCTCAGTGCTGGTTCTGCTAGATTTGCACTTTTTCAGGTGCTTTAGAATCACTCGGTGTACACACCATGCAGACTCATGGAGCCAGCTTCGATCTATTACACCTGAGTCAATGAGCCCTCCAAGAGCCTCAGATATGAGCAACACCCTGCAAAGACACTCAAGAGACCCTGCAGAGAGTTATTTAGAAATAACAAGGGCTAGCATGGGGCAGAGGCTAATAAGATCTAATCAGTTGAGCATATCCACACCACAATTCCCAGTACAGCTTTCATTATACGTCAATGCCCTCACAGCAGCACTGCCATGGTTGCACGGCACCCAGCTGAAAGGTCCTGAAGGAGTGGACCTGGAGCCAGTTTGGGTGTTAATCTACCCCAGGTCTACCCTTCGGGCATGGGGACCGCCTGGCCGTGCCACGGCAGCAGCGGAGAAGCCTCAACGCAGCTGTCACAAGGTGGCGACCTTTGATGTGCTCTTCCAAGGTCTTGAGTTGCGAGAACATTTCGAAGTACACTGGGCGGGGTGGGGTTTGTGCAAGCCCTTTGAGGTCGGGAGTCCCAGCAGGGCATGAGGCTGCAAGCCCCCTCCTGGAGCCACTGCTCTACTGTGCGAGGTAGCTGCATCCCCTGGGAGCCCCCACTGCCTGCTCAGCCGCAGGGGCTTGCAGGACAAGCTCGCTCACCCAAGTGAAGCACAACACATTTAGCAAAATACACTCCACTCACTTCTCTCACATTGAAAAAAGTTGATGGGCAAGGTCCCACACAGCCGTCATTTCTTTTACAGGGGGCAGCCGTAACATTTTAAGAAGAGCCAACAACTGTGCTACACTTGAGGATGTTAATAGCTTCCATATAAAGCTAGTCTGTGATCTGTAGGCAATTACAGACTCATCCAAGCCAATGGGTGTTAAGCAATTTGCAACCAAAGTGAATAGAAATCAAACTTGTCTTTGTATTCATATATACTGGAAACAAGGAGAAGCCAGTGCCCAAGGGGGCTTCTGGTCACACTTGCCCTAGGACTTATTTAAAACTTGCCAATATCTCAATACAAACAAATTGAATTATTTTACATTAAAAGAGATCAAAATAAAGTGTTATTGGAAATTACATGCTGCCCTAAAGAGAATTATTGAAACTTCTTTGGAAAAAATTTTGCTACGCTGCCAAGTAAATTAAGCATCAGAAGACAGCAATGTAGATGCATTTCTATCCCACAGGAAGTACTGCAAACGTACCGGCTCCTTCTGCTCCTCAAAGAGCTCTTAAATTCCTTGGTACCTGTCTAGCTGTTCCCAGACAGGGGGCGCTTTTTGTAACTGCAGCCGCAGTTTTCCCAGCTGCAAAGAGTTTCTCAGATCCACCGGTCCTTTCCAGGCTCCCTTCATCCTCACTTTTACAGTTCTGGGCTGAGCTGCTGGACTTTGCTAACCTCAGAGGTGAAGGGAGATCTCTTTTTTTCCCTCTCCACCTTGATTTAGAGACAGCAGCAAGTACACCAAAGCATTCTGACCAGAACAGTACTGCAAACAGGAGACAGACAACAGAGAACATGTAAAATGTTCCATGATGATGGGCTCAGAGATGAGGCAGTCTCCTCTTACTATAATGTGCTTGAGACTGCTTTTTTTCTGAAACATTTTACCACTGTGTAGATTTCTCCGGGATAACTTCTAAAATGCAAATTGTTTGTGTTTGTGGCTGCAGATACACAGCACATGGCACAAACAGTGGAGCCTCAGAGGTGGCTTCTTCTGGGCCTGTTACTCATTGCAAAAGCAGGTACGGACATCCCAGCAGAGCTGTCACCTGCTGTTACTGGCTTTTCTTCTGGCACGACTGCAGAATCAGGATTTTACTTACAAAAAACACACACAGGAAAGATTATACTAAGTAATCACCATACTTGTCTTCCGTACCTTTTGCAAACAGCCACAGGAGGTTCTGAACAATAATTAACAACTGAGATAAATGAGTGGCAAGAATACTGTATTTATCTCAGCCAAGTATTTAAGCTCTTATGAACCTAAATCCAGGCAATTACTAATTGTTAGTAGTTATACTGAGCAGGCCTTGACAAAGATCTGCACAGCTTGGATTCAGTATTTCTCTATCCCCCTCAGGGGGTAACTCCCTGGAAGGGACTAGTTGCCTCAAACCATGATCCCTCTAATATCTTATCAGATATCATCCGATGTTTTGTCATCTTTGGAATGGACTGCCCAGGGAAGTAGTGGAGTCACTGTGCCTGGAGGCATTAAAGGAAACATTGGACATGACATTTAGGGCCGTGGTCTAGTTGACATGGCTATGTTCAGTCATAGGCTGGACTCGATGAACTCAGAGACCTTTTCCAACCTAACTGATTCTGCGATCTTCCAAATTTCTAGCTTGCCAGACAACGAGAGCAGTGCTTCCTTCCCAGACCTTTTTGGCCTCTCCTACAGAGAGCTGCTGCCTCTGGACAGCACTATGCAGGATCACTGCGGGGCTTTTCTGAGTGGGTCGGGGGACGCAGATCACCACCTCCCCTCGTCTCTGGGCTCCCAGAAGCAGCAGTCCAGCAGCGGAGCTGCCGCCCTCCCGCCGCGGGCGCCGGCCAGGCCGGCGCAGTCCGGGCCCCGCCATGCCCCTCAGGCCCGCGGCCCTGCGCATGCGGCCGGCCCTGCCTACAACTCCCGGCTGCCTTCACACAGCGGAGGCGGGCTTTTCCTCTTTTCTCTTGGTCTGGTTTTTTTTTTAATCTTTTTTTTCCCCTCCCCTCGGAGGGGGAAGGATGGGTGGGGAAAGCGAGCGTTCACGAAAGCGAGGCGAGGAGGAATCCCACAATACCAGGCGGGTTGCGAGCCCGGTGCTGCTGCTGTCTCTTTAATGCAAGAGGAAGCGATGCGGAGGGGTGGAAAATGGCAGAGTTGCAGATGTTGCTAGAGGAGGAAATCCCTTCTGGCAAGCGGGCTCTGCTCGAGAGCTACCAGAACCTCACTCGAGTCGCCGACTACTGCGAAAACAACTATATCCAGGTGAGGGGCGGCAGGGCATCGCACTAGGGGCCGGCGGCGGCGCTCGGTGGAGCTCGGATCCCCGGTGCGGGCGGCGGGGCCGGGGCCGCCCGAGGGGCAGCGGCGCCTGGCTGCCCTCGCCGCGGCTCCCCCCCCGCCGCCGGGCCCTCGGGTTTGCC
>VWYI01048566.1:69302-83887 GCA_013399455.1 Anthoscopus minutus
CACGTGGGGCGCGGGTGCTGGGCGGCCCCGCACCGCCGTCCGCCGGGGCCGCCGCCGCAGCGGCGCGGGGAGCGGAAGGGGCCCCGCACACTGGTGACATCACGGAACTCGGGGATCCGCACCGGGTCCTCCTCGGCGTGCGGGTCCCGGCGGGGCCGAGGGAGCCGCGGTGCTGCGGGTCCGCAGCGCTGCTGTGAGCGCCGTGCGGGGGCAGGAGGCTGCCCGTGGGCTGGCACCGCCGTGCGAGCGTGAGGCGGTGTTTCAAAATGGCAATCTGTGCCTCTCGCAGCCTGCCCGGCTCTAACACCCTTCAGCAGTGATTGCAGACCGGGTCTCTCGTGCTGGGGGAGGCTCCATTGGTTGTAGCGTCTCTCCGCCGGTCGGTGTGGGGTTTTTTTCCCTCCCCTAGATTGCCGGTGCTTCTTGGCGTTGTTTAAAGTCTGCGTTTGCGAAGCTACTTTAAGCACAATTTACTATTATTATTTTTTTCAGAATTTACATCACGTGACTCTAAGTCTGCGTAGGCATACAAATCTGGATGCAGAACCATCCAGAGATGCTGAAACTCAGCCCTTTTTTCTGTAAAAAATTTGAAGCCAAAAGGCAAACTTTATTTAGTAGGCAGGTCGTAGAGTGAACTTGTTGAATCTAATACTAGATCACCTGTGCTAAGTATTTAATGCAGGTTACTAACATCTTTGGTATCTATCGTTGCTGGATACTGTTTCTAGTAATGGAGCAGCAAATATGGAAACACATCTTCAATAATATGATGTTTTTAATGAGATATTTGAATTAAAAATGCTCTAACAAGCCATATTTTCAAGTTTTGTTTTTTTTGTGGTATATGAGGTAGTAGGAGTTAATGTCTATTTATGCTTCCGAGTTGTTTGCTCCACCCAGAGAAAACTGCTGATATAAATGCTTCTAAGAGGCGAGGTTCATTTGGTTTTACTCATGGGAAATATGACAAATACATGAGTATGGTAATTGCAGCACAAGTTTTGACATGTCTCTTGCTCCTGATTTTTCCCTATGTCAGAAAGGTGCAGAGAATCTTCAATTACATCATTTACTTCAGAGTCATAAAACTTGTCTTTTCTTACTTCCATCACACAAATCAAATAAACACAACACTTGATCAAATTCCCATCCGGTCATTTGAGTTGGCTTTTTTTTTTTTTTTTTTTTAAATTTGGTAGCTCATTTTCACTTCAAGTATCAAGGTCAGCTGGATATGGGATTGGTGGGGTCTGTTTTATCTTTGTACAGCTGTGTTTACCCCTTTTGAAAGGAAGCTGGAATTCTAAAATTCCTAATGCAGTCTTGTACAGTAGCTTTGGAAAATGTATATACTTCGCTTGTATTTTACATGAATATTTGTTCAATAAAAATGGTAAAGGTATTGATAAAACTATGTGTGTTTTTAAATGTTTGATGGAGACTTTTTTTTAATCAGCACTTGATGCAAAGCCATCTGCTGTCCAGTTGGACTACTGAACAGATTATACTGCCAGTGCATGTGGTGGGGCCACCACAGGATTAGGCAGTATGACACAGGGCACTGGGTTATGAGATTTGAGTGTTTAAGTATTGTGGTTTGGGAAGGGAGAAAAGGAAAGGAAGAGGCTTAATAAACATACAATACAAAATCTACGTGTTTAATGTAATTCATCATTTTATAAAAAAGACAGACCAGAATAGAGAACCTGGCCATGAAGTGAATGTTAAAATACTTCACGAGTAGCTACATATTGTAACTTTTTTGTAGCATAGAGCTGGTTCAGCTCAGCCTCTTTGAATTTGAAGGGATTTATTTTTTTTCTGTGGAAAAAGCAAAGTGTTCCATAGTGGTAAAAATGACTATGTGCTGTTACCAGCTCTAAGTTGTGCCAATGAGGTGGAACAGGTTTGTCAGACTATTCTGAGTGCTGGCACCAGCAGTTTATAGTGATTGTAATAGGAGACAGAATGAAATTCTCAGTGTTATGGTTTATACTCTTTGTTAGTTTAAACAGGAAAGTAATTTCCCACCCCTAATATTGCTGTCTTCAAGCTATATATATATAGATATAATTTGAACATACAGAATTTTTGTTTTGTTTCTTTTCCTTAAGCTGAGAATAATTCTGATAAAATTTTAGTCATGCTGATTTTTTGAGGAAAACTTGCTTCAATGTCTTTAGGGATTCCCCAGGGTGACAAAAAAAAAAAAAAAAGAGAGAGAGAGAAACGAGGAAAAGCTCGCCTGGCTGAAACATGGTTCCCTGATAGTGAATGTAGCTCTGTGGATAGTTAGTATCCTTTTACTGAAGCATTTATGAAAGGTGACAGCATTCAGGAATTTCAGGTTGAAAATTGCTGTTCTTAGAAAAGCCGGAAGCAGTTTCTTGCTAAGACACATTGTGACTATATCAGAATGCGGTCTGGTAACACAGTTTGCCCTCTAGATCGTGTGTATTCTGGTTATCTAGAAAGTTTATTTGTTAGGAAGAAGAAAGAATTCAGGAGAAGTAGAGCAAATAAACTTCTAAGGAAGACCCGCAGTGCTAAAAGGAAAGTACAGTATGGTGGCAGTCTTGAGGGAGATGGCAGAAAAAGGGAGACAGAAAAAAGTAAAGAAAACCGAATGTAAAAGTAGTAACTGATGAACATTGTGATGTTTTGGTGGTGATTTTGGCTTTGACTATAAGGAAAAGGGCATTATAAGTACATTAGTGTATTTAATCTTTGACAATATATAAAATCTGTGATGTTTCTGGTTGGAAGCTTCAGTAACAAGCAAGTAGAAAATTAGATCCCTGTTTTAGGTCAGAAGCTTAAACTCTGAACAGTTTTAAGAGCAGATTTTGAACCTTAAATCTCTACGGTATATTTTTGCCTTCTGGAATAATTTTTCTTTTATATAAATGTATTAATTTTTAAATAATATTTTAAAATGTGAGTTCCCATAGCTGATGTGTTCCCCAACTCCTTTTGCCTGCAGATAGATGTATTCTAGGACTAGCCCTTTTGGTGTGCTTGTAAGCAAAAGGCTATCTAAAAATCTGTAGCATAAAGCTGAAGATGCTAGTGAGGAGTTTCATCAGTATCCTAGACAGTATGAACTTGATCAGTACTACTTAATACAGAAATAACAAGGAGTTAAAGCATTTGCAGTTCTAGTTATGATTCATCAGCTGAAAAGTACTAACTTCCATAGAGGTTCTCCAGTCATTTTTCTGACTGTATTGAGTTATTTTAGTGTTTTAAGGAACTTACTTAGAATAACTAGCTTATGAAGCATTAGAATGACACAGGAAATCAGCTTCTTTAGTGTTACTGCACTGATGACTTCCTTTTGAACAACTTCAGTTGACTGGTGTATCCCAGAACGGCCTCTCTGTGCTATAAAACACTGCTTACAACTCTTCTACTGTCTAAATCAAATGCTCCTTACAACCTTTTTATACATACACAGATATATATAGTTTTTGTCAGTCAAGCTTCTAGACTACTTGTGAAGATCCAGTTGCAATTTTTGTTTTTAAGCTCAAATATAATTTTAATATGACTGTGAGAATCTCTAAACAAATAGCTTGCTCTCCTTGTGTAAATTGTCATCTTGATAGTCTCAAGTGGGTAGATTTAGCAGCTTTAGAAAAATAAATTGAGACCTTTTAAGGAAGTAAGTGCTGTGTTGCCTAAATGTGTGTTTTTTCTGTCATGTTACTTCCTTCTGTAGCTTCTGACTGGTATGTGGAAACTGAACGGTGAAATAACAAGCTATTCTGGGTAAAACAGACAAAAGCATAGACAGATTTCAGTTTAACTACTGTTCCAAAAAAACTGAAGTGTCTTACCAGTTGGTAGAAAAGTAAATGTGTGGCATTGAGCAGAAGTGTTGCATGCAAAAGTTTCATAAATATTTGTGTTATCTGCCAAGATGCAGAGGAACTATTTTTGCTTTATAAATTGGATGTTCTACACTTCTATACAATAGATATTTTCTTCCAAAACTAATGAACCTATTTTTTTGGTGGCTTTTCTTTAAACATCGGTGGCTGGTCAGATGCTCAGTTTCATTGCCTGGCACATGGAAAGTAGCTTAACTTAGTTCAGTACAAAGAGGTACACTCAGAATATCTAATTCAGGAAATGAGCTGCTCTAAAAGGATAAACTTCTTAAATTGTCACTAATACAAATCCTTTATGTGCTGTGAGAACTTGCATGCTTTTATGTTCATTGGTTAATTAGTTTGTATTGAGAGTAAATACAGTAATGTTTTTTCTTCCGTGAATTTCATTGCTAAGTTTGGAACATTTAACAAAAAAAGTAAATTAAGTTCACTTTCTGTAACACCATATACAGATCAAAGTTAGAGAGCAATGAGGTAAAATACAAATGTACAATTTATTATGCTTTGTAGGTTTAAATAATATTCTTTTTAAAAAGCTGTTGCATTATACTTTGAAATAATGCTCTTTTAAAGTTTAAGCAAATGTTTAGTTTAAGCAAATGTTTGCCAGCAATATAAAAGAACACTAGCTGTTCGGTGTGGTTTTGGGGTTCCTTTTTTAGAATAATAATTTAGGTACAAGTTGGCAGGTTACATTTACAGCTCTTTGGTGCCTTGCATAGGTCTTCTGTGCCTGTGCAAGGTCTTTGTGTTTTGGAAAATAAAGCTTTAGCTTATACACAGCAATAAGGCTGTAGCCCAGCTTCTCTGAATCAGCAAGTGATTACACTGAATTTAAAGAAAACGAATCCTAGGGTGTTCTATGTCTGGTTTGTGTCCAAAAGAGGTAAATTATATGAGATAAGCTTTTCCAGATTTAAAGTGTTTCCATTAATTTTGGTATACTTGGTTTAAGAAGCCAGCAAGGTGTTACCTGCTGTTGCTGCTCCATGTTTATAAGTGCAACCTTAATCAGGTGCAGTAAATGGATTGAGATAAGCTTTTACAGGTGTGTATTGTTTCTTCAACAAGGGAAATACTTTCCACTCCCTTCTGTTCATGCATTGTTGGAAGAAAGAAGCATGCAGGATGTCTGTGGTCAGTGTGAGTGTGATCCTTGCTCCCTGTGCTGCTCTTGCTGTGCACAGTCCTGTGGAGTTGTTGGAAGGAAGAAACAAGTATGATTAAATGGGGCAAACTTCCCCCTGGTTCTCTGGGAGGTTGTTACAGTAAGTAGCTCTCCTGGTGAAGAGAAAATAGATGAGTCTTGGGAGGGTCTCATAAAGTGAAGAATGAAGGCAGTTGTAGTGGAGGTGAGAGTACAGGAGCAGGCTGAGTACAAGTAGAGGAAGTATTGTACCTCAGAGGGCAAAGTTCCTGTTAGTATCTAATCTAAGTTTAACAGAAAAAAAAGCCCAAACTCTGAAACAGAAGAATTGATACAACTTCCCGATGTCTTGGTTTAGCATTTTGAACTGTCTTCATTTTACAAAAGCATAAGAGGAGGCATGGAATTTATAACTGGCTCATGGAAGGTCATATAGGGACATATTGTCAGATTTGGGAACAGAACCTGATTGTGTGGACTTCAATGCTGTTCCCCCTGCCACCCCACCCCTTTCCAGACTGCCTCTGTTACACTGCAACACAGCAAAAAGTGGGTATCCACAGAAACACAGAGACAGTATGCACAGAGGCAGCATAATGACTCTTTTGGGAAAATATGCACCTGAAAGCATCATTGAACTCATTAGCAGCAATTACTTTTTAAGAATTTTATGTATTGCCTTTCATAAGAACTTTGAGACTAATTTTTTGCTTTGCAAACCTTGGGGGTTACATAATGCTCACAGTACTGTTTGTCTGTGTGTTGGTGGGGCTTGGCAGAGACACAAGAAGATGCCGCTCTATTTCTCATTAGTGAAAGCAGCCTGTGTTTGACATTTCTGGCGACTAAAATCTTGTGTAGCTGCAGAACAGTGGGATTGCAACTGTGTGGACAAAGTGTCAGTCCTGGCATAGCAAGACAGCCTTGAGGGATAAAGGGAGTATCTTGCTCTCTCTGCCTATGTTCAATCCTTATTTAGTGACTTGGAGTCTAAAGGAGCGTAATGTGGTTTTTATTGTTGCACGGTAGGAAATTACTTGTGGGACACCACTTACTCAGTGTGCAGGCTTGCTTATAATTACCTGAGCATTCTTGCTCTCTTTAGGATCTGTGTTCCCTAGAGTGGTCTTCCTTTGAAGGTATTCCTTCCACCCCAGTCCCAGGTCTGAGCACTGGTGACAGATGTGGATGAGCTTGGTTAGGGGGATCATCACCTTCCTCCCACTCCTATGTAAAGGGAAGTAAGTACTGAAGTTAAGTGGTAGATACTGTTCCTCAGTCTGGTTCCTTTTCCTGACCTTGCTGGTAAGACAGTGGCCACAGAGACTTGATGTCTCCTGTGGGTTGCAGAAATAGCCCTCAGCAGCTCAGAACTTGCAGGGAGCCCTTGTGAGCCAAGACCAAGGGTGCTGTGGAGAATAGGTCATAATGTGCTCCTGAACACAGCTCTGAGCAAAACGATACTGCAGGTGTCTTTCCTCCTGCACCTCTAGCCTATCAGTATGTCCTGACTGTACTGGATAGGCTCATTCAAGTGTTTCATCAGCTTAGTGCCAGGTGTTGAAGTAGAAGATACAGCATTTCTAACAGGCAGGCTCTTTAAAGAATTTATTATGCAGTATATTAAAACAGAACTCTAAACTCTTCCTCCTGATTTTAGAGGGAATGCGTTATTTTCCTTGGGTTAATTAATAAGAGTGTAGATACCACCTTTTCTTGAGACCGTGCAAATAGTGTTGCTCATTACTTACACAAGCCCTTAATACTGTTAACAGGAGCCATACATGCTTGCTTAGGAAAACATATGTTTTTTACTGTGATGCTGATAGTTCAGAAGAAAAGGAGGGGTGGGAAATCCTGCATGAGACTTTCTTGGAGTGAAACATGACTATAGCATTTTCTGGTACAACTTGTAAAATTCAGCAGTTTGCATTAACATGAGTTGGAATTGGTAGGCAACCTGCTGGTTGAACTGAAGAAGCAGGTTAGTTTAACTCTGAAAAAGACTGACTACTTGCAAGGAGACTTTATTTTTAATAATATTTTTGTCAAAAGTTCCAGATCAAATATGTTTAGTAAGTCCTGGGGTTTGGCAAACTGAAAAAGTATCTGAAAATCAGAGTGTCCCTTAGTTTGAGCCTCCACTATGGTAAAAAGTCTTCATAACTTCCACAGATGGTGTGCCATGCCGTATCTTCTGATATTGTGGAATATACTAAAAAAAAGAGAAAGGTTGTCTCTCCTGCAATGAGATTGCATCTTTCTTGTGTTTCTTACATTAAGCTAGCAGATATATTTGTGATAGTGTCATCCCTCCCTCACTGAGCCCAAATTAATCAATTCTCTATATACAGTAGAAGTTAAAGTGCAAGCATGCTGCTCCATGTGCAAGGAAGCTCTGGTACTGTAGTGATGTACGGTTAAAGAACTCATGGGGAAGAGACTCTGCATCACTGTCCTAACTTTATTGTGACCTCAAAGACAAATAGGAATAAAACGTAGTACTGTTCCTAGTTTTGTTAAGAAAGCAGGAAGGCCTCTCAGAAGTCACATAGAGGAGTCTTAGTAAAACAAATGTTGGTTTGACATCCTTACAGTTGAATGTTATGTACTTACTGGGTGGTCTTAGAATTATAAATAGTTCCAAGAAAAAAAAAATGTTTGTTTACCACTTGAAGCATAACAATTCTTGGAAAAGAATTGAAGTGTAGACTCCACTGGCTACTTTTGCACCAGTGTTTCACATGACAATACTTTTTAGAAGCTATGCCTTATCAGGCAAGTGTAGGGTTTTTTTGTTGGCTTGTTTTTTTTCCACGGATAATCTTTTACCAGATGCATATCTTCACTTTCATTTTCTGATCTCCTTGTTGTACTTCAGGGTCAGCAAATCTGCCAAGCAGTATTTGTCCTGCAGCAATCATTGTCAGCTATGCATCTTACTCGACTTTGTTTTAGAAGGGGTGCTACAAGTTAATACTTGAGCTGTGGTCCTCATGCAATAGTTCTGGGTTTTATGGAGCCTATCATATGAAAACATCTGCATAAAACAAATAGGCAAGAGAAGAGCAAGGTGTCCAGGCAGATGCATCAGATTGCTGCATGAAATCTAAGTAGCTGAAGAATACCATGCCATGGCTTGTCTTTACACATACCTAGAGATGTTAGTTGCTTGTATGTCACTAAATATTATTAGTGACATTTCTCTCTTTCCATGTGCTTCTCCTAGGTTGTGATCTTAATGTGAATTTGCTGATTTCTCTCCACCTGTTCAAGTCTCCTATTTGCTTGCTGCTGGTGCTTGTTACACCTTTTGTCTCACTCTCATGATTGTTGACTTTTTCTCATTTCAGATCTGATCTGAAAACCTATTCTCCTTAGCCTATTTCTTTTAATTAATCTCTTTCTGTTATTTAACTGCATATTTTACTGCCTTGCAACTTATATTATGCAGCTATTTTTCATGATGCCTTTCTGACAAGCAGTTTCTACTGGCATGGGTTTGCTAGTAATTTGAAACCTGTAGCTATTGAAGACATTTATACACATTTCTTTTTAAAATGATCTTTGCTGGAACAGAGTTGAAATGAAAGCCTTTTCTCTGCAGTAGTCTCTTAACTACCTGAGGAGGCCATGATGAGTGGGATGCAGAGGTCATGGAATGCAGCTGGGAAGACAGTGTGGAATGGAAGTGACATGATTCTCCCTATTACTAAAATTCTTAGGAGGCCTCTCATATTTATATGCAGCTAGGCCTTTCCTTTATGAGAAACCTGTGTTCTTCAGAAAATTGGTCCTTTTGTTACTCTTTTGAGACTAAGGAGTAAAATGGTCATTAAAAAACTTCTCTGCTTGGAGGGCTTTAGTTCTCTTGACAGTGGAGGAAAGTGAATGTGTCGGGAGGAATGGTGTTCTCTTAGCATGCATGTATCCACAAAGCAGAGCTGGACCTGACCCTTAAAGGGTTTTATAAAATATGTTTATAACCTCCAGGATGTCTGCTGGGAAGCCTCATGGCAGGTGGCTTGGGTGGTGCTTCAGTCAGGGTCCTGAGATCTTTGAGACCTGGCTGGAGATTGTTCCACTTTTGATTTGCTGTCTGACTTGCAGAATTTCTAAATCTCTGGGAGGAGCTATTGTCTGTGATGCAAACTCTTGGTTTTAGCCGTATCAGATAAGATGTGTCTGGTTTGGAAGTGCTTGGCTCTACAAGGGCTCTCTTCAAATACTGTGGGTGTGTTTCCTGCTGCAGCACACCATATGTTCTCCCAGCACTGAAATGATGTGGTTGCTGCAGTAGTCCTGGGATTTGTCTTAAATGGCAACAGATTTTTAATCTAATTTCTAAGGTGTTTTTAACTTTGAATGTTAGAGAAATTGTTGTTGCCATAGATGTATTTGAAGTTTGGGCTCATGCAATGCAGCTTACTTTTGTGAGAAATCTTGTATCTCTCCAGTAGTGGCTGTCATTTCTGACTCTGTATTTCATTCCTCTCTATCAGTCTGTCCTTTAACCAAAGCAGAATGATAATAGCCGGTGGAAAGCTTTCTAGCACACATTCCCTCTTTGAAAACCTACTGTCCATTGACACAAACTGTAAAGTCAGCTCTTCTCAGTACTCTGCAGTGAATGAATATTGACTGTTCAGAGACTGAGGGGGGTATTTTTGTAATTATGAGAGAAGCTTGTGTACTGGGGATAGACACCAAGTATGTGGGGATATGGTACCTGTTGATTTCTGCCTCTCTGCTGGAGAGAGAGGTTGCTGATTTTGGTCCTGAATATCATATGTGTGGAGTATTTAAATCCTTGGGCATGGAAGGAACTTTAAGAGTAGATAAATGATGCTGAATAACTTTATACCTTGCTGGTAGAAAATGGGAATGGTTTGAAGGATAACTGAAAAGCAATTTGAGGGTCTTGAGAAACACCTAAGTTTCTGGTGGGAATAAGAACACAGAAAGAATGGGGAAGAGAGTGTGTAGCCTTCCTTCATTGTGTTCAGCCACTCTCTCTTGCTAACTGTGGTGCTGAGAAGGACAATATGAAAAGCAAATACTGGTAATATTTGTTTCCTGCCTGCACCAGAGAAATAGGTTTACTTTTTTCCCAGATTGCTCTAAGGGTTTACTGCAGCAGCAGTGGGATTGGGGGAGTATGAACTAGAACAGGTACTTTTACTGGCTGCATAACATCCCACGAGGCCTGGGGGAATGAATGTGGGGAATACTGTGAGTCATACTTGTCAGTCTCATAAAGCAGGAGGCTTTTTAAAATTGGCCTTGGAGGGGAAGAGGTGTTTAATGGAGCAGTTGTGCAGGAGTTATGCAAATAGAGAACATAAATAATGAGCAAAGGCACTCATTTAAGCTTTTTGCCTTCTCAGAAGATTGCTAAATGCAAGTAACCATTGTGAAAGTTAAGAAAAATGCGTCATCATTTAACAATCATGGGTGCAAAAATGTGGCCATCCATGATAATAAGAAAATTCTCCTTTTGTGAACAGCAAAATTAATTTCTGTAGTTGTTGAACGGAAAACATACTTGTTGTCCATCTGTTCGGTTTCTTGTGCTTTCTAGTTTCCTTTGAAAAACAACAGGGCAGGAAGCTGAAAAGCAGTTCCCTAACCCAAGAGTTGGTGGTGAGGGGAGGTGGTAAAAAGACCAGTCTCCAGTTTTGCTTTGGACATATCTTCAGTGTTTAGGCTGGTTTAGTATAAAAAGTTTTTCCTTCTCTGTCCCCCTATTCATGCAGGGTTTAATTTACATGTAAATACTGTATATTCTTTGGTAAAACCAAGAGCATGTTTTTAGAGTATAGCTGCATTTTTTTTTCTTTATTGACACAGCCACTTCTTGCTGTTTTAAATTAGAGTTTTGAAGAGAGCTTATGAAATGTAATTGGTCCAGTCCTGGGCTTGCTTGCAGATGCTCACATCATAGTGAGAATCTTATCTCTGATAGTAAGCCTCACTAGCAGTCTTAATGGGCATAACATTTTCTTGGACTACTACTTCTGCCTCTTGCAGTGCAGAGAGGCCATCATAAGCTTTGAAGCAGTTGGAAATGACAGATCGACCATCCCACATGCTGCTCCACTACTGTACATGTCCTCCCGTGGCCTCCCCTGTGTTTTAGCCCAGCTTCCTCCTGGATGTACAGATGCAGAGGTAGTGGCAGTGTGGATATGGGTGAATACACAACTGCAGCGATGTGTTCGTGTTGTGAGAGGACTGTTTCTGTGAGCACAGCTCCTCTGCAGCTGTAACAAGGCCACTCAAAGTGATTACAGAGATGGCAATGTGTCTGGATGGCCCTATGACAAGTGCTGAAATAGATTTTGTTTTACTGCTGGAGGTGGGAGACAGGGCATGACGTAGATATGGCTGCTCTTATGCATCTGGTTCCCTGGAATTGCAGCTCTACTGTCATCTGCATGACTCTTGCACCTTCTGCATATACCTGCATCTGCCCTCTACATTGTACATGAAGGGGAAGTGGTCTTTAAAATCGTGTGAAGGTGCAACATAAAAACACTAGTGCAGCTTCAACACTGATTAGAAAACTCTACTGTAATTGTGTCTGCAAGAGGCATTGCAGCTGTATTTCTAGGGAAAATTACTCGCTTGAACTACTGCTGTACTAGCTAACAGTGCAGCATTTGTCTCACCAAGGACTTTGTTTAGAAAAGCCAGATAAAGCAATTCCCTCACACCTTAACCTGATGCTGTATTTCCTGTTAAAGAATTTGCTTGCTTTCTTCTGTTGGTTTCTGTAAGTTAGGTTTTACCTATTGCTGGATATGGAGATTACCATATTTATTTAGTTCTGGTTATCTGTTCTTCTGTTCACTTTTTGTTGGGGAAAGAGGTATTACTGACTCACCATTCCTACTCCCTCTCCTGCATTCTCCTAGTCATCTCTTTTGCTCTCTTGTGTGTAGTTTTTAGAGGGGATAAATTTCTACTTGCTGCAATTGAAATAACCCAGTATATATGTGAGCTTCTGCATGTAAGGTTTTGGAATGTTGTTGCTACCCATAGGATAAAATTTTAACTTAATAAAAATAATAATTATGCAAACAGAACCTGGAGGTAGTGTGCTTACAGCCACTATAAAAAAAAATTGTGCAGTCAGGTCCGGGAGTACATCAAAGTCTGAGCAGTATTTGCTGTTTATTTGATCAGATAGAAACGGAAACTAGGTTATTTTTTTCCAGTTACATTCAAGTTCTTATAAAAACAATCATTCCTTGTGATGCAGTCCATTACTTTATTACCATGAGATCACTGTATAGCCTGTGTGCTATATGAGAATATGCCTTTTGCTGGGAAACAAGCTACTACAAAATTGTGGGAATCTATTAGTTTCTGATCCAAGTAGGCTGCTAAGTTCAGTGAGATATGTGATGATTTTCTCCTGGACTGAGTATATTCATCTTCAAGAAACTAGGCAGTAGTGTAGTGATACAAACCATGAAGAGAGAATTTGATCCTATAATGGCCATTGTTTTCTTTGTTTTAAAAATACTGGGATGTATTGGAGCTGCCTGAACTGTAAAATCTGGGTAGCAGCTGTGTGTCTAAAGTGACTCTTAAACATGAGAACTGTTCCTGAGTTAGGAACACGTGCAAGCCAGAAATTTGCTGATGGTCTAAAGGCCAGTGTAACTCTTGGCTCTACATTTTTTGCCTTGAGATTCTCCCTGGAGCTGGACAGGCCTGCTAATGATTTTCTGTGCTCTGTTTTCCCACTTCCTTCAGTGCTTTGTTGTCCTCCTCTGACATCTCACTGGGGAGGGACCTGTTGCAGTGCAGCATGTAGCTTTGAGCCTGCTTGTTTTTGGACCGATCCTTTAGCGGATGCTGACGTTCAATGTGTTTTGCATACAGATGTTGAGGTGACTCTGTTGTATTGGTTCAGAGCACTGTTGGCATAAAATAGAATACCAGGTTGGAAAAGGACCTTAAGAATCATCTGGTTCACCTTTTCTTGGGCAAAAGAAAGCATCATCTAGAGAAGATGCTGCAGCACCTTGTCCAATTGAATATTAAAGATGTCCAGTGTTGGGGATTCCACCACTTCCCTGAGAAGATTATTCTGGTGACTAACTGGTTGTTCTCATTGTGAAAACTTTTCCTGTTATGTCTAATAGGAATCTCCCCAGGACTAACTTGTAAAAAGGGAATTTCCATCTTTTTCGTAGCCCCCCCTTTGAATACTGAAATGTCTTTGATATTAATCTATGATACCAGGACAGGGTGAGATGAGACTGTAATTTGATCCTTTATGCTAAATCTCGTTGTTTTAACCTTGCTTGCTCAATGCTATCTGGTATGATTCCAGGCCTGCATAAAAGGTAGGGAGGAATAGAGAGTGACAATCTGGGAAAAAAAAAAGGTTCTCTTTGAAGCTTACTTATTAAGTCATCAAATTTTAGCCTGTTGCTTGTCTTCAGATAAAGATTTATTGTATTCTGGTTTAGACCCTCAATTTGATTTGTAAAAACATAAATAAAAGACTTTATGTCAGCAGTCACCAGTCCTTGAGTGTAAACTGAAGAGCTAAACAAAATCCATAGGAGGAAACATTGTTATGAACATAATGAAATTTTTTCACAAAGAGTGAGCTGGGAAGCTTTGGCCCAAAGCAAGTTACTCTGTGGTGTCTGGATTCAAAGGCTTGCATGACATGAAAGTCTGTCAAGTTCTGTTTTTTCTCTCCATTTGGAGAAACTTGAGTTGGGTTCTATGTTGCTGCTGGTATATCACAGAGAGGATATTGAAGGAACTAATAAATACTAAAGTGTTTCCTTCTTATTCTCACCAAAAAATAGAATGAAAAATAAGTCTCTGACTTACTGAGGCGTATGTCTTGCTAGATGAGCTAATATTTGTGGGCGGGTGCTGTCATTTAAAGTAAACAGAAAGCTGTTTTAATTTCAAGCCCTATTACAAAAACAAAATATCAATATTTGAGAGACATTCTATTTGTTTCTCTGTGTACTGTAAGTCTCCAGTTCGCTGTTACCTGCTGTCTGGTGTGCCAAAATAATCATACACTCCAAAGCCTTGGGTAGCTTTCTTAGTGATGAAGGAAGAAGACTGCTGTGGAAGTGCCAAGGATTTTTTTTTCTGTCTGGCAGCCCAAGGGTGGCATTAGAATCACAGAATTATTTGGATTGCAGAAGGTCTTTAAGGCCATCAAGTCCAGTGATTAACCCTGAGCTGCCAAGGCCACTTGAAACCATGTCCTAGATGTCACATCTACACATCATTTAAATACCTCTAAGGATGATGAATCCAACACACTGGAGCTCTGGCTGGTATCTCTAATGTCAGAGCTTGCTTTATGTCAGCTCTGAAAAAAACTGTTTCCTAGACGTCATAAGGCAAAGCAGACACTGCAAGAAAGTTCAAGGTGTAGTTTTGAAGCAACTGTCTGTGCTACTATTGGGCAGTGCTTTACAGGAACAGAATATGTGGTTTCTCTACTGAAGCTTATATTGTCTAAATCATGTAAAACACAGAATGTAAGA
>VWYI01048567.1:12116-72984 GCA_013399455.1 Anthoscopus minutus
ATCTTTTGATCATCTCTCTGCACACCTTCCTACTGTGCTTAATAAGGCTGGAAACCAGGTGCTCCCTAGCAGGACTCAGGCCTGGCTCTACACTCTTATGTATTTGGATTTGCAGGGAGATTACCTTTGCCTTGTAATAAGTGTAACCCCATGTCCTCTCCCCGAGGAACTACTGGGGGAATTGAAAAGCTGGTGGCACTGAGACACCACATCTGTAACACCAGCTGAAACACATGACTTTTCAGCCCCAGCCAGGCCCTGGTGTGCAACCTAATGACTAATCCTGAATACTGAAATATGATACCTGAAATACAATTCTGAAAGTGTTGTCACTTTGAATATATTGTTTTAGTGTGGGCTTTCAAACTTTTGTTTTCAGCTATTTTTCTCTAGTTGATGTGAGTCACAGGCAAAGTGAACAAAGGAATGAGGTTTTATAATGCATTTCTAAAGCTAACAGTCAAGGGGGTTGCATACTTAAAGGAAAGAATTAAATCCTTCTGGACCCTATTACAATTGAACCCATGTGCAAACTGACCAAGAGGAGGATATTTTATTACATTGTGGACGGCAACAAAGCATATATTATGGCCTGGTGATGTAAAATGTGATTTTCTATTCCTCTGGATGAACACTGCAGATGTCTCTTCAGCCTGCAAGAGAAAGAGTGTTGGAGTTTGCAAGTAATTTTGAAAATGGAACTTCAAATGCTGGTGAGGAATGAGCTGGGGAACATCAAAGGCAGCAAGGGAAAATGAAACCGAGTATATCACCTGCTTCTCAGGCATCAAAGTTGGTGAGATGGGGCTCTCTGAGAGAGAGGAGACAGTTCAGCACTGCAATCATCTCTCTTCAGAGGAGGAATCTTTTCAGTTTGTATGTCAAGCAGGCAAGCTGCTTCTTCCTACCTCAAAGGAGAGAAGTTCTGATAGACATCTATCTAACCTGACACTCCAGATCTCTGGAAAGACTGTTGGCAATGAGAGGTTTTCCTATTACTCTACAACAGAGAACCGTAGAAAACAGACTTGAAGTGGGGAACGCTGTCATTGAAGCATTGCTAATGGCATCTAAAGAGATTTCTGGTGCCTGAGCTGCTACAGACCAGCATTAAAGGACATAAATTAGGAAATGTGTATTTTTTTAATTGATCTCGTGTGTGCTTTGAAGAGGCACTGATCCTCCATGATCCTGGCTTCTTTTGTTAAGATGGAAGTTTCATATGCTAGCCATGAAATCTTGAGAGCCAGCTTGAACTAACTCTGCACCCTAACCAAACTTTTTCTACATTGTCAGGATGGAGATTTTGAACTGTTTCAGAACAAAGAGTTGTTTTCCTACATTACAGTCAAACTGCACCTGCTTGGAAAATCAAAGTGCTCTTATGCTGCTCCCAAGTTTTAGTGTCAAAGAGCCTGCAGGAAAATCAGTCCTCCTTCCTCAGCAGGCATGTGGAAGAATGCAGCTTTTGGAAAAAAAACAATCCTAGTCAAATCAGATCAGAAAAAACATGTAAAGAGGTGGACCACACTTTTATGTCTACTTCCTGCAGTACATGGCAAAGCAGTGTGTGGTGATCATGAAGATGTCGTTCAGCTTTCCTTGTTTTCTACCTACGGCTGTGCCTTGAAGGGACTGGCCAAAGAGTTTCCCTTCCTCAGTGCATGTGCTGTTGCCCTTGTTGCCACTCCATCACCAAAAGAAACCACAGCAAACAACACCACTAGATAATTCAGTTGGAGTCCTTCCACTGATAGGAATTATTTCATGACTGTACTTTAAAGAAAACTGAGTACTCTCACAGAGTTGATTTCATGAGTGTTAATTTGAAATTAATTTTAAAGTTCACATGTCAGGTCTCCCTGTGCACTATCCCCTGCAGATATGAGTATCTTGCTGCAGAAATACAAGCATGTCTGTAATAACTTGCATATTGCTTTAAATTTATGTGTGTAGTATACTTTCAGTTTTGAACAGGAAGAAAAGATTAAAAAAAAAAACCAAACAAAACACCACAACCCTTTACCTTCCATCCAGCTGTTCTAAAGATGATTTTCTTTCCCCTTCAGTTAGAATCTTGGCAGACTTGGCACACAGAATGGTAGAGATAGTTCCACCAGCCTGACCCAATGTTACTTCACTTATTTGTGGTTTTCTGCATAAGAGCTTTCTAAGGTCAACAAACCTTTGGGTTTGTTGGCACCTTATCCTCTATATGATTTGCTGCCTCTCTCTCTTCAGAAGAAATCTAGTTTGTCACTAGAAGAAGCATTCATGATGACTGCCTTAATCATCATGCCCTCTCAGAACTGAGGAATCTGCCAATTTAAAATTAAGATAAATGTTGAGCTGTGGCTATGGGAACCAGTGGAAGTGCCCCTAGGGTTCTGTTTTCAAATTGCCACCACAGTTATATTACCACCATGAATGTACTATCTTTGTAATGTGCTTGGCTTTTTTTCTTTTCCATTTTTATCTTTCTTTTCCTCTTCCCTTTCCTTTTCCTTTTCCCTTCATAGAACCTGTAGTATGACCTTTATCTTTAAAACCATCAAACAGAAAAATCTGCAGCTCATCATACGATAGATGATGGTTTGGATTACACAGGAACAGATGTTTCATACAGGAACCATTGGGAAAACCTCTAGTTCCTGGCTTACAATGTCTTATGTTGATGGATTATAAAAACTCTATTTCTTTTTTATTTTTTTTTAACTGAGGCAATGAAAAATATCTTCTACTTTCCAAGTCAAAACAAAAATGAAAGAATTAGCCATACCTAATTAGAAGTAGGAAGTACTGATCTAATGCAATTAAACTCCGGATAAGAAGCTAATTATTTATAAGTTACTTTTTCCTTGTTAAACCCGTAACACTCTGTGCTGCAGGTATAATCACAGTAGCTTACCTGCCGTTACCAATTTCTGCAATTTTGTCTTCCTTACAGAAGAAAAAATACAAATCATTAATGAATCTCCAGTGCTCTCTGGATTGTGTAATTGCATAGTAATGAACTCAGTACCTAAACAGATGACAGACTTTTCATCTCCAGGGGCCAAGGCCCTGAATTTAAAGGCCTTGCTGGCAAGCTGCAGCCAGTGTCACGGTGCCTCCAAGGTGAGTCTTTCATCAGCAGGAATGATATAGGAGTCAAACAGGAAGGAAGAGCTTAGGAAGAAAATGGGTCAGGCAAACAAAAAGCTCAAGTAGAGGGTTTAGGAGAAGCACAGTTCTACAGCATTACGTGCAAAAGAAAGAAGCTAGAAAATGAAAAACAATGGATTCTGCTGGAAGCTCTGAGAATGGAGAAGGGGAATGAAAGTGGCAAGGGAGTTTTGTGATTTCAGCATGTGTGTCTTCAGTACCTGGGGCTGTCTGAATCAGTAGCAAGGCTGATTTGAAGCAACTTCAAGGAACTTGAATATAAAATTGGATGCTACTTCTGTATCAAAATTTTGAGCCCAGGAGGCCTTTGTTTGTTATTATAAATTTTCAGTTTCAATGGTAGCATTTAATGTGTGTGTCTCATTATCGGTTTCTGACTTAAAAAAAACAACTGTGAAAATGGCTTTAAAGGTAAAATTTACAGTTTCCTGCTTAAAGTTGCCTAAGTATTGAAGTGAGAATCTGCCTGGAGATAGGGCAGAGGTTACAAGTATGTAATTAAGAGAGGCCTTGCTGTGCTGAGTGGTTGGTTTTGTACTACTTTTGCCAGTTGATACTGTCTTTTAAAAATCTATAACCTAAAAAGAAATAATTTGTGTGGCAATGGACTTTATGCTGGACTTTAAAGCTATGGCAAATTCCTGAAAATTCACAAGACAACATATTTTTGTAAAGCATTAGCAGAATTCAGAATCAGAATAATTTAGAAGCATGAGAATTACGGAGTTTGGTTGATTTCTTTTAAAACCATTTTTTCCCCCAAGGAATTTCAGCTTAGTAAGGACTGAGACAGGAAGGAGATTTCATAAGATGGGAGCATATTGTTAAGGGAAGCCAAATCCAGTGGATTGGCTTCAAAGCTAAAGGGATTACACTTTTCTAATCTGCTAGATGCAAGGCTGCTGTAGTTCCTGGCTTCACAGCCCAGGATAAGATGCTGAGCATACATTCCAGGGATGTAAGTGCTCACTGAGCACCCACTCAGCCAGCCTTGCTGAGGAGCAGAGGAGGTAAAGGGCAGCACCTTGAGCAGCACCTGCATACGCAAACAGCTGCTCACGAATGTAGGGCAGCACAGAGAACTCCATCCTCAATGCACACATCTCCACAGAAAATAGGACTACAGTTGAGAAGATGCCCTGGACTATGATGATAGGACTTGACCAGCCAAGCTGACTGGCCAGCAGCTTGCTTACATGGGGCTGATCACTTTTCTCACCTTTCTTGTGGGTGTCCTGAATGAAATTCATCCTGCACATCAAATCATCTCTTTTCTTGTCTTTTCACAGTTACCTGTGCTTTTTCTTTGCATTGATCCTTGTTTTGCTAAATCCATACTCAATTGTCTCAAGGCTACTATGGTAGTTTGGACCTTACACAGAGTTACTGATAGTTTCCCGGATGGTGCTGGCCTTGCAAGGTTGTTCTCACCCAAGAGACCCTAATACTCCCCCTTCAGAGCTCTCTGGCATTTGGCCATTTTCATGTATCCCTACCATAAGTACCTGTGAATTCCAGCAATCCTGGGCATGCTCTATAGCATTTTTTAGCTGCTTCTGCCTTTTATGTCCAGCAACTTCTGTTGCATCCTGTGATTTCTGGTGTTCTCCTCTCTTAGCTAAGCCTCAGGCTTGTGCCTGCTTCTCTCTGCATCCTTTGGCAGCAATGCGATACTGTGCACAGTAGAGATGAGACAGGGATGTGCTTAGCTCACAGGACCTGAGTTATTTAATGGGCTACATGGTGGGAAAAGCTGCACCATGGCTAGCAATCTGAGATCAGCTGCAAGCTGCCTCAGAGGCCACAGTTTCTTGCTTGGTTTTGCTCCTGTTTTAACCTGTGCTAGTTTGCTTGGATTAGCCACCCCAAGATGTTTTATTTCCTAAGGACAAGAACACATTGCCTCTGTCTGAAAGGGGAAGGCAGCAGACTTGAGGGAGAATCGTATTGGTCTTAGAAAATTTTATGTCCGCTTTTTAGAGTTTTCTCATCAACAGGGACATCTGGGACAATATTTTTTTTTGACAGGTGATTAGATATCATTAGCTATTGTTTGTGTTAATTAAAAGCATTTGTAAATGAAGAAAAGCACGCTTAGTTCCCCAGTGGCCATATTTTGCATGACAGTTTTGCAAGTCAGTATTTTTTTAATGATCTTTATGCAGATAAGGTGAAACTTATGAGGACAATGGCTTTATCGAGTCAAGATTTGTTCCTTGGTATTTTATTAGAACATGCTTTGCTGCAGGCTTTATTTTTCTTGTGGAGAATTCCAGATTAGTCTTACTTCAAAACTTAGTTCAGCATCTTGTATCCTACAGCAGGCTTCTGTCACCATTTATTAATATATTTTTCCCTACTATAATTTTTTCTTTAATTTCAAGGTTGTCTGGGAGAAGGCTGCTGGCTGCCTGCTCTGCTTTCTGAGGTGTCTCTAGGATTGGATGGGGACTGTGGCAACAGGGAAAGAAATCTGCAACAGTTTTCCATGCCTTCCCTGAAGGAAGCAAATGGGCCAGCTGTGATGTCCTGGTGTCAGAGCAGAGCATGGAAGTGTAACCGCACTGTTAGCTTTAGTTATACTTCATACAACTCAGGAAGCTGGTTCTGGCCAGCAAAGAGATCTTGGTTACATGGTGCAGGAAAAAAACCACATGGTTTTAGTGATCCCAGGTTTCCTTTACTTAGGAATACTCCTTGTTTTTATATGGCCCAGTCCTTGGCTGCAAAATAAAAGTTCACCCTCTCTCTTGTTATTGCAGTCATCCTGCTGTGGTCTGTGTTCCCTCCTCATGTAATGCTGGCTCAAGTCTTGCTTCAGTCCAATAGTCCTGGCCATTAAGTGATACTCACATGTACTGCCTTCTTCCCATGCCCTTATTTTCTCTTTCCACAGGGACATTTTCAGAGAATACAAAATCCATTTCTCTCTGCCACTTGCCATGCTTTAGCGAAACAAGTGGTATGTAAGATTCTAAATATGATTAAAGGAGGTCTAGCTAAAAGTTCATTGTGGTTTACTTGGGATTTTTTTTAACTGCTTTTGAAGCATGGGCAGGGAATTAACCCAGAATCTACCCTTTTTCCTCCCAAAAAAGGGATATACTAAGCCCAAAAATGAATATTTGGCTCAACACAGCTGTTAAGTCTCCTCCCCCTGGCTGCCACATTGAAGTTCCACATGCAATGTCTGCTTTCAGTACATACACATTAACACACATATGTTAACAGGCGCTGCAGCACTTCCCCTGGCTGCCATTTGGGAGCACATCTAAAGTCCATTTTGATGTTGTAATCATACAGTGGTGGGTGATACATCTCCCAGCACATTCAGTACACCAGCAATGTGAATTTTTGCTGCCAAAACCTCTGCAAATCACCACCAGGCTTGCTCCAAGCTACAGATGGGGAGGGATTGAGAGTGGTTCTCAAGATGTTTGTGGAAAGTTTGAGGATTTTTAAATACTGGAAAATTGCAGTGATTTGGTGCAGGAGGAATGTTCAAAGCAAATAGAGGTGGGTGTGGTAATTGTTTAAGGTTACTTAGGACAACCAGACCTATAAGGCTGGGATTTTTTTAAACCACTGTTCAGCTGTAGTAGGGAAGGTCTCAACTCTTAGAGTCAACCACAAGGCACGATAGTTTGAGCCTGATTTCTGCTATTGCCCTGCCAGCCTCTCCATGGGAGAGAGAAGAAAGCCCCACCATTTGCTCTCCAAGTATAACTTCAGAAAGGTGGAAGATGACTAGAGGAAGAGTGGGGAAAGAGGGGCATGGGCAGGGTGCAGGAATAAGCCTGGGGACACAGGTGGAAGATGTTTCTGCAGAGATACAGTTCTGTTCTACAGGAGACTGAGGATGGCAGCTGGGAAAATGGCATGGAAAGGAAATGATGTTTTTTTAAAAAAACCCTTATAACTCACAGGTTACACCAAAATGAGAGTCGTTGCATACCAGGCCTGTCATGGATGAGAGAAAAATCCTTATCAGGATTTTTCTTAGCACATCAGAAAGGTTAGGGCACAACTCAGGAGGAATATTTGTGCTGTTAGGTAGGAGTAAAGTGTCACAGTTGAGGTTGTGGGGCTGGAAACCTGGCCAGTTTAGGAAAGGGTCTGATGTTCTTGAGGATCACAAGTTAAATATGAGTCATCAATCCCAGGCTGTATAGAAAAATGTACATGTTCCAGTATATAAACAGGAGTAGATCCTGTAGAACGTAGGGAGCAGCCCTTCCACTTTGAAACGTTTGCAAGGCCTCAGCTGGAATGGGGTGTGCAGTTCTTAGTACCACATGTTGGAAGCAAGCAGAGGGTAGCTGGGTGGACAGGGATGGCAAGGTGTCCCAGAACTGTAGAGATTGTGCAACCTGTAAGGGGCAGCTGAGAATTCAGAGCTCTCAGATCCTGAGCAGAGATGTAAAGGGCCATTTTCAAAAACACAGGCTTCTGTAGCAAGAAATAACCTTCTCACTGTGTGTGTGATGGATGGGAGACGAAGTAGTGGCTTAAATTGCAGTAAAGGAGACAGAATAAACAAAGAAATAACTGTAGACATGCTGAGACACTGAAATCAATTGCACTGGAGGGTCATAGAGTATCTCCTAGCAAAGATGTTGGTGGTTCAGTTCAGGTAACCCAGGCCCATGTACTTTGGTTTTGAAGGCTTTCAAAAAATTTTCAGTTCCCCATTTTCCTATGCCCTCTTAACACTTGTTGTGTGTGTGAATTATACACTAGAGACATAGTTTGGTAAAGCAGTAGGTGACAGGAGCACGTGAAATCTAAGAATGTCAGCTGAAAGCTGCTTTTTGGGTAAAGTGTGAGGAGTGTAAAACTGAGACAGAGGACTGGAAATGGAAGTGAAAATTATAAAATAGAAAAGGAAATTAGTAGATATGTGTTATTTGCCTTGTTCCTCAATGCCTTTTTGTTCAGCAAAAAATAATAAATGCAAATTTGAAGCTAAAGGCAGTACTAACCTTCTTGTGAACACTGAGTGGCTTTTTTTGAAGGTTCAGCCTCCAGAAACTGAATCCTCAGGAGTGCTTTTCATGAGTGAGGGACAAAGAAGAAATAAATGTTTGCTTCCTTTGCACACTTGCCTGTAGGGCCCTGCCTCATTTTCCTTGAAGGATGGGAGCTACCTGTATAGGAAACAGCTGGAGCTTGTTGAGAAAGCCACAAAGGTAAATAACAGCAGAGAAAGAGGAAACCTGCAGGATAGCAAATTGATGTTTAAAAAGTAAACCTAAGATGTGATATTGGCATACTAGGAGAAAGGATAAAAACCACTGTCCACATAATACACATAGTCTGAGAACTTGATGAATGGGGAGCAAATATGGAGGTCAAGAGTATGAATACTTTAGGATGTAGTCAAAAAGTTGGTTCACTGAAAGTAGTGATTTATTTTTCAATAGATTGGGAAGGGTACATGAGCATGTTTTCTGTTCAGGTAAGCCAGATAGAAGCAAGCAATAGAAAGCAAAGTTGGTGACAAAAGGATGCATTGAGTGGAAGCATCGAGTCACTATTTTTAAGACAGTGGAAGAACAGAAAAGTGAAAAACTGAAAAACATGATATGAGAATTATAATGATATGAGAATAATATGTACATAATAATGTGCTTGTAGAAACTACATTAAGATACCTAATATGCCCCTAAAATATATATAAGAGAGTACACAGAAACACACTATTCCTGTTTGGATACTGTCGCCTTTTCTATTTGGCAGGCTCTGGGGCTGTTGCAAGGGGCTGTTGTTTCTGATTGTTCAGTAACTCCTTGGTAGTGAGGGTGTCTGTGCAAATGCCCACCCTCATATGCAATGGAAGTGCAGGAGGTGGCTGGCCCTGAGATGAGTTTGCCTCAATATCTGTCAGCCCTAGAACAGTGCAGGTGACCACACAGTTTTACATGGGCTGGCAGTTTTAAGGTGGGATTTCACATCAGAGTGCGCTTCCTGGATATGACACCCTGTCTGGAGCTTTGTGACCTGCTGTCCTCGAGGATTTCAGTGCTTAGATGAACATCAGCTTTGCTGGGTTAGTTTCTGTGATGTAATGGTTTCCCTACATTTTACATTTTACATGTTACTCTCCTCTTTGGACAGTCAAGAAATACATATAGAGAATTTGGTGCACATTTACCCTCGTGCCAGAGGTCAATTTAGTTGGCTCATTCAGTTGCTCAGCTCTTTCTCATTTCAGCATGGAAGATACCTTATGCCCATAGCAGTATGAGAAGTCAGTGTAAGGATTTGGTGTGATTCATTTTGAAAAGACCAATTGAAAATCTGCTAAACCAGCCTGCTGGTAGGTGAAATGAAACTCCCAAGACATAGGGTTTTGTGTGTTCTAAAAAATGGAATCAAATAGGAAAAAAAAAGATGTGTTGAGGCTCCAGCCCCAAACTTATCTTATTTCCTAGCAGGGTTTTAACCATGTGAATAAAACTACCTATCCTCTCAGTCAAAAAATGTCATGCCAATCCTAGGTCCTTGAAAGGAAATTGCAGGAGAGCTGCTACAATTAGTGTGCAATCTCATTAGCCTGTACCATTTTCCCCCATAGGCACTTGCTTGATTTGATTATAGAAGTAAAGATATAGTGCAGTTTGAAAAGACAGACCAGTCCTGGATTATCTGAGCTCACAAAAGCTGTCCCCTGTGGATCAGACACCTATTTGTATTGCTTCCTTAAGGCAAAAAAAGGCATCAGAAGTGCCTTTATTGGGAGAAGTGGTTGCTTCATGCTGGGAACCTGCCAGGATTAATATACACAACATTCCCCTCCCCGCCTCCTGCTTTCAAATAGTAACCAGCGTAAAAGTATTATTCAATTAGTACCTAGTCAGAAATTTCATGTTGTCTGAAGTCGTTACTAAGAAGATGGTGGTTTTTAATGACATACCAAGCTGTGTGTTTCAGTATAACTGGAAATGATACAGATGTGTTTATTTGCAGATGACTGGTTAATTTTGCTCTGAATCACTAAGTAATCTGCAGAAAATATATGTAGCAAGTATCTTAGGTATAATTTATTCATTGTTCCTTTAATTACTTGATTAGCCTTCATTTCATGTTGTCAGGTTTTCAGCTGCTGTTATTAAAAAAAGCAAACTGAAAATCTATATAGCTGAAGATACAATTTCTTTAGCATATTTCAAATAGGCAGGGGATTAATCTTTTGTTGAAATGAATTGATTTACTGCAACTACTGTCTAATGTACTACCATAGAATAAGTTAAAACCTTATGAAATTTTTAAGCATTCCTCTGAGGAAAGCACATTCAAGTCATTTGCAATATCTGTGTAGAATTATCTCAACATTTTTTGGTTGCTGGAATGGAGAGAAAATATCACTTCTGGAAATTCATTGTAATTTCAAACAATAAACTGAAACAGTATCAGTTAAAGCTAATGAAGAAAAGCAGCAGTGTCATTTGTCACCTCTCAGTTAGAGATGATGAATTAAATTGTCTATGTGTCCCCGTTTGCCAGCTATTGTAGACTGGCAGTAGTTAATCACCTAACTAAACACATGTGAAAAAAACCCACCAAAACCCAAATTAGTTATACCAGCACAGAAACAATTCCTTTTTGACCAAGTGCTATTTTGTATCTCATTTTTTCCTTAAGTCAGAATTTTTTTATATAGCTATTTTGCACCATAAATTTAGAGACCTGTACCTTCTCAGGAATGTAGTGTTACCCTGAGACTGTTCCTTGGTCTGCTTTTTGGACAATTTCACTTTAAAGGAGTTACTGTTTTCTGCTGGATGACTTTCCTATCCCAGGACAGATTCTAGCAGACACTGTGTAGTGTGTAAAATCAAAAGTAGTTCTGATCTTAAACTCATACCAACATGCAGAGGCATCCTTTTTCCTCATATGATAAATCTTGTAGAGATAGAAAACTGTAAAGATTTGGTATATACCTCATTAAAATTTGTATTTACAAAGAAGCTGTGCATTTTTTCCCAAGAAAGTTTTCACTCTGTCTCTTCAAAAGCACAATTGGTGCTACTGTTTGCTGCTCTAATTTGAACTGAATTTATTTTGTAGCTATCCGTTGAACAACAGCGATCTGCATCCATTCAGCATTGAGGAGAATGGTGGAACTCCATATACCACAAAAATGGCTGCAAGGCACCACCACCACCATCGGCATCACCACCACCACACCAATTATGGTGCCCTTGCTCCCGAAAGCAAGGACATTGTTTCTGCAGTTCCAAACCCAACCAGTAAGTCCACTGCAGTGATTGTTATTTCAGTGACTGCTGCTTTCAGGTTCGTCTTGGGTAAGGAAAGGAAAGAGGAAAGGAAAGGAAAGGAAAGGAAAGGAAAGGAAAGGAAAGGAAAGGAAAGGAAAGGAAAGGAAAGGAAAGGAAAGGAAAGGAAAGGAAAGGAAAGGAAAGGGAAAGGGAAAGGGAAAGGGAAAGGGAAAGGAGGAAAGGGAGAACTGTGCATTTCAGTTTTCCTCCTTGAAGAATGTGCTTCCTGTTCTTATTTGCTATCTTTGTAGCATGTGCAAATGAGACAAGATTTGCAATTTCCTTGGTTTGCTACAGGGTTGTGGGATTTGGTGTTAGGTGGGTGTTCCATAGCTGAACAAATACTCTATTAGTCACAGATACTGACTCTCTAACGACTTGGCACAAGCTTCTTTTTTGTTGTTACTATTTGTTTATATAGTTTCACAAACCTACCCTCATCTGCTATTGTCTTTTGCTGATCTGTCCAGCTGGCCCTCAGCCCTCACTGTTTGGGTCTTGTTTTCATGTCTGGGCACAGGCAGCAGAAATTTTGGATCACTGGACATACAGCATCTTGCTCTTAGTGTGGGTAATCGGAACAATTGGTAGCTTTAGCTACCAAGACTGGAATATGCTTGCTTCCTTAGTGGAGAAATTCTTGGCTTGTAGAAAGCAATGAGGAGAGAAATTATCCATTCCTGATGCAGTCTTGGAGAGTTTGGGTGAAAGTCTCTGATGCTGAACATGTTCAGGCATTTTTAAGGGTATGGAGCTTGTCTAAATGTAGGTTTATTTATAGGTTTACACAGGAACTGGAAGAGAAACGTCCATGCCATTGAGCAGTCCTACTTCTTGCTATCCAGATTTACAGTCTCTGCACTCTGCAACATGTCAGATGCTGAAGCTGTGTAAGAATGTCAGATGATGGGCAGAACAAGATATGATGATCTATTATGTTCCTTGTCTCTAGGAAACTATGAGTTCTTCCCTTGCCCAGTTTTTGCCTTCATAACAGTAAATGACCCCGAGATAGCTAGCCATTATGGAATCTTTCACCGTGGTCAGTTAATCTGATAATTTTCAAATTTCTGAAGCCAGAGCCTTGAACTGTACTGGGTGGACCCTGACTGTAAGCTGTCACACTTCAGCAATATTGCACAGACATCGATCTGGAAAAGCAGTTTAATCAGACTTTGTTTCAGAAGATCAGAAACATCTTCTTTAAATTTCTTTACCCAAGACAGTGTGATATTTTTTAGGAGAGAAGCTCAAAAAATAAAATGGAAGGCATTGTAGACATTTAAGGAAGGAATCCTAAGCAGCAAAACAACTTGCTTGGCTGGGACTTTCAACTAAGCTACTCCCTTAGGAGCAACCTCCAGAAGATATGTTGCTTTCCACTGACTGTACACTGCACTCCCATGTACCTTCAGGCTGGGAAGCACATGGGGCTGACATGGAGCATGGCCACTCCCTGCCTGGCACAGCCATGTATACAGGCTCAGAGCAGGCTGCTGGATGCTCCTGTGCCACTGACAGGTCTTTGCATCTCGGCCCTGCTCTGGAGCCATCCAGGAGGGGAGTGCAGACCATCCTGGTGTGGGACTGCTGGGCGCCTGCCCTGGCCCTGGCCCTGGCCCTGGCCCTGCTGGGGCTTGGCCGCTCACTCGCAGGGCCACTCTGGATGCCGGGCCTGGCGCAGGTGGTGGGAGATGCTGGCAAGGCTGTGCTGGAAAACCTCTCCCAGCTGGCAGCCTGGCACAGTGGGAGGCAGTGACCTTTCTGGGGGGTGTGCCAGCCCATATTTTCCTTTCCCAAATTAGAGCTGAAGCATGCCAAGAAATTCATTCAGAGCCAGCTATGCTGCTGCTGAGTGTCCTGATCCAGAGGGCACTGCTGGCCCTGCTTGCCCTGACCCCCTCCTTGGGGCTGCCCCATCCAGCCCACAACTCCATGTCAGACTCCCAGTGCCCCAGCTTCAGCCCCAGCACTGCTGCTGGTTTCCAGCTTTCCACAGCCCTGCCGTGGGCCCACCTGCAGGACAGGAGGTAATTAAAGAAACAGCAAAAACCACACAGCAAGGGTGTTTATTCCAGCACTCTATCTCCTCTCAGGTCACACAGCTTTCCTGCTTCTCTTTATTGCAGAAATAACCTTAGAAATAACCTAGAAGAGCACAAGGGCAAACACCAGGAGCAGTTCTCTTTGTACCCAGTGAGTGTTGCCTGTGAGAGAAAACTGGAGCCCAGGAGGCTCCATGTCCTCCCCCAGACATGGGGAGAGTGAACCCTCTCCCCCAAACCTGGCCCTGGTGGTGGGGAACAGCCTCCCTGGCCTGAGAGGAGAGCCTCCTCTCTCCCTTGAGAGCCCTTGCCATGCTCTCAAGAAGACTTCAGAAGCCAAGGCGTGTGTGGCACCTGCTGCTGGAGACAGATTTACCTTTCTCTTCACTTTGTCTGCTGAAGACTGGTCCACACTAACTATTTGATGCAGAAGAAAAGAATCAATGCTGGTTCCTGCCCAGTGCCAGTAATACCAAATGCCAATTCCCAGATTCTTTAAGGGAGTGGAAAGGGATGGGACACCTCCAAGGGCAGGCTGTGGTGGAGCCCAGCTGAGCTATTTAGGCAGCTGTGCATGCCATGTGCTGGGTGTCTTAATGCTGCAACCCACTGCAACCCATTGCTGATCCTCTGTGGCACCTGTGCATCTTGAGGTGCAAAGCTGATTTCCCTTGAGAGAAAAAAAAAAATATATAGATATAAAATATATCTGGCATGTTTATGCTGTGAGAGCAGTGGCAGTCTGGGTAGGAGCACTTACCTTTAAACAGAACCAGACTTACTCATTTGCAGCTTGGGGTGACAGATCCAAGTGCCTTTTCAAGGTTTGTCTCAGGGGACTAGGGCTGGTTTGTTTTTAATGGTTTCATTAAAATGCTGCTCAGGCTATTTCAGCTGAGAAAACTGTTGTAGGGAGCCTGTGGTGAAGGTTCACCTTGCATGTACTGAAGTGGTTAGGAGCATGTTGGCCATTGGCTGTTTACTGGGGACATGGCACAGTGTGTGCGACCAAGAAAAAATCAGGCAGAGAGGAAACACTATCAGCAGTCTGCCTCAGGAATGTGAGGACATGGAGGACTGACGTCTGGCTCCAGACACTGGAGGAAAGGCCAGTGCTGGGAAAGTGTTTCTAGGAAGTAAGTGGTCACTAAACTGGGGACGCTCTCAGGAAATAGGGTGCTTGTGACCAAAATATCTCAAGTGGAAATGCCTGAAGAGCAAATAGGTCTCATGGGGCATATATGCTATCCTAGCAGAAACTTCCCCGTAAGGCTGGCAGAGGTGACACCAGCACTTAATCTACCTTGTGCTTTCCCATGGGACCACAGGTGTTTTGTGACTTGTTCCAGTTGCTATGGACTGGACTCATCACTGGGCTCTGAGATGGTTTTGAATTCATCTGAAGTGAAACATGGAGTGACCCACTGATATGTACCTACCATCAGGCTGAGAGAGGGAGAAAGCATCTGCCTTTCTTCCACTTACATCTATTCTGAGAAATGTCAAAATTCCAGTGCAATTAGCGGGAACTTGGGCAGGAGAGAGGAAAACAACAATGTGCCCAGCCAGGGTTCCTTTAAATACTAGTGCATGTTTCCCAGCAAACACACAGCACAGGACTTTATTACAGAAACAAACAGAAAACAAACCTGGGCCCGACCTGCCTGATTTTTCACATTCCAAGTAATTTGTCTACCTCAATTACTGGAGGAAGTGAAATCCAGTGAAACAAATCTGATGTGTGTGTTTATGAAGGCAGCTCAGCAGAAATTGTTGTTTTCCTGCATTCAGCCTGATTCTTGTACTTGCGATGCTGCTCTTCATCTCAAAGCTAATGTACACAGATCACATCTTGTGGTGCAGCACATCTTCCCCAGCATATCCCAGAGCCCCAGTCCCACTCTATGCAACAGCAGTGGGCCTTGCAGGGAAGAGAGGGTGAGCAGCTTGCTAAGCCTAATTGGCATGGCAAGGTTGTGCGTGGATTACCAGGTGCACATGAGCAGATTCACTGGCAGCAGCTGTGGCTATCACTGGGAGCAGGTGCCAACACGAATGCAGTGCAGCTCACAGAATTTTTATGGCAGAAGATGAGGAATGGGAAGAGGGGACCCAGGTTGCCTCTCTGGGCTGAGCTTGCAGGTTATCACTTCAATAAAAGGCATCGTTTATTCCTGAGCAGCTTGCTATAATAGACCTTGCATAACCCTGAGCAGAGAATGGTCTAACACAGACTGAGTTTCAGGCCGAAAACAGTGCTTTGAAAAACCATGGTGCTATTAAATCATTTCTTGGAATGAAAGCCTGCGTTTGCCAAGACTTAGTGCTGATTTAGGAAATTTATGCCTTTTGTAGGAATTCCAGTTTTTGCCTTTTCTTTTGTTTGTTTTTGAGGTTGAGTTAAAAGGGTAAACTGGCCTGCTTGTCTTCTAGAGCTCTCCCTTTAAACAACCAAAAAACACCCGCAGCTTAAAAATCAGTTTTAAATAATAGCAAACTTGAATAATTTAAATAAGGCACTCTCCCCTCCTTTATTTTCTTTCTTAGGAGGAAAGTAGAAAGATTGTGTTTCTTAAAAAAACCTCCCCATCTTAATGTCTGATTTTATAGCTGTGTTAATTTATTCCCAGGGTATCAGGCAGTTTCACAGTCTCATATGCACAGAAGCAGCTGTGATGTGAGAAATGCTGAACTCTGGCAATACTAACTTGTGATGAAGGACCACCAAGAGGAGGTCAATGCTGATATTGTAACCCTTTCTAGGACGCTATTACCTCAGGGTCTGATAATGTTTCACTAATTCTAAAACCAGCTTTTTGCTTATATCCCTATAAGCTGGTTTTAGCAATTTGTCTTTAGTCAGCAAAGCCCTTAATGTATATTTAAACAGATGTAGAATTAGATCTTGAGTGAGTAATATTTAATATTCTTTGGGCAGCTTAAGAACCTGATCCAAAACAAACTGCAGTCAGTGCAAGGCTTTTATTGATTTCAGTAGGCTTTGAATCAGACTCCACAAAAGTGGATTGTTCCCAAGTGTTATTATCTAGAATTCATGGCAAAAAGAAATATGGGAGGATGCAGAGAGTCATTAAATCATCACATGATGAAGTTTATTTTTCTCAGAGTACTTGCAAATATGTATATATATATGCCACACCATCCCCAAGATGATGACAGAGACCTTTCAGGGATGTCTGAAAAAGTATTTTTCCTTGTCTTACTGTGTCGGTGGCTTGCTCAAAATCTCTGTTGACAAAGCACAGCAAATTCCTGACAACAGTCTTAAAGAGGCTGGCATATAATTAAAGATGTCTGAGAAAAGCCAAAAGCTATACTCTGATCTCTTTACACATCACATGTTTTGAGAGTGGCACCTTGGCTGCATAAATAATCCCTCTGGTGTCAGCTAAGTTTTAGAATATAGAGGGGGTAGAGGCAGCGAGGAGGTAAGGAGAGAAATATCTAGCCCAAATCTGGAAAAAGCTCTGCTGAAATGAAAGGATGGGTGAGAAGGAGGAGGGGGAGGAATTGTTTGCTAAATAGAAGAAGGCAAAGTGACCCAACAGGCATAATTATGAAACATTTTAGAGGGTCTTACAGAGAAGATTCTTTGCCAACCACTGTCTCTTCAAATGCAGTTGAGTGTCTTGCTCTGCAGTTCTTCTGTAGCTGCCCTTCAGACTATGTTTTTTTCTTTCTTTCTTTTGGGCATCCTTTTAGAACTGAGCTCAGGACTTCCCCTTCTTTATGATGAAACTTCTCATCTGAAGAAAATAGAAACGGAGAGTGTGAAGGTAGTTGGACCATGGCCAGCCCTGCACGTCAGCATGAACAAGGTATAGCATATACATATATACTTTTACATATATGTGCTGGAGCACCTTTGTCACTTCATATTCAAAAGCTGCTGCTTTTTCACATCCAGTTCAAATGAACATTCATCTTCAACTGGCTTGCTTTTTAATCACCTCTCACCTTCTTCTTATGGGACTGGGATTTGGTTTTTAGATTTAGCATTTCAATCAGCTTTGCCTCTTAAAATTTCAGAAGCTGCTGCAACAATGTTATGATATAGTTTTAGTTTAGTTGTGAAGAGTTAGTCATCTAGGCAACCCAGAGCTGTAAAAAAATAACAACACTTTAAGTGATAAAAAAAATCTTGTTTTTCTACATGAGGAGTCCGTGTTATGCCATAAACTCTCCCTGGCATCTGATGTTAGTGGGTGTTTTATGAGACAGTTTTTGCAGGGGTGGCCAAAACAGCCATGTCCTGCTGTTCCTGCCAGAGATCAACAAGTCTCCTTGTACCCATGTGAGGCCTAATCCACTGTGCCTGAACTGTGGGATTCCTTGATCTGAATCTGGACCAGGATCTCTGGTTTGTAACCACACAGGTCCTGAGCTGGACCCTTTGAAGTCAATGACAGCATTGCCACTATCTTCAAAGAGGTGGGTCTGGGCCCCCAGTGACTCTGTATGGACCTGTTAAAAGAAAAGTTGTGTTTTGAGAGTTTTTTTGTCAGCTCAGAGAAGAACTCAACTAAATTACTTTACCTTGGTTTTACAAACAGCCTTTTGTTATTGATATTCTTTCAAAAAGTGTTAGGGAAATTAAATTCCAAGGGGACATGACCAAGTGGACCAAAAATACAAGCACGAAGGGACTGTATATCTATACAGCAGCATCTTTCTCTTCTCTGGATGAGAGATTCCAGGAGATGGAAGTCAAGGCCAAAAGTCAGTGATCCAGGTGTTTCTAATGAGAAAATTAAATATTGGATTTATTTTTTCTGACATTACAGTTCACTGAATTTATTCCATAATGCAGTGGATTTACTAGCATTAAGATTTCCTTGAACCATGTTCAGTGTTTGTCATAGGCTTGTGGTGTAGTTCAGATATGGACTGCAGTCTTTATGCCTTATTAACATAGTAATGAAGTAATGTCCTTTGACATGATTGAGAATGATTTTTGGAAATTTTTCAATGAACAAAGGAAGATGGAATACTTTAGACTTTCTCCCAAATCTATTTGGTTTTCACCTGTCAGGAGTTCTCATTTTGTCTGGCTCAAGTGGGAATTAAAAAGATAAATCATAAAGTCAACAACCTGGGGTGAAATGGGAAAGAAGTTGCCTTTTATTCCTATGTATATTTCTCAAGTTCATCTTCTAGAAATATTCTCAACTGGTAATAAGTACAGCTTTTTATAGGCAAAGCTTGTTAAGCACTGACATAGATTGCCAAAGGAAAATTCTCCATCTCAGACTCATCCAATGAATACCAAGGTCTTCTGAGAGGACTTGTGTAGTTCAGAGGTGATTACTGATACTCTATCTGAACCCCAGCAGAGAATATTCTCTCAGGTGCAATGTCCAAAATATCCTTTAAGGGACTGTCCTACACTATTGAGTTCACCGAGAGCTGTGTTTGGCATATTTAAAGAGCCAAAGTGAAGGAGTGAGAGGACTCTCTCCACAGTGCACAATTGAGTAAACCATCTGACCTGTGTTGCACAAAAGATTCAAAGATGTGATCTTAATGGTACCCCTGTGATTTCAAAATTAATAGATTTACTGTCTGTCTTCTTTCTATAACTGAAAGCTTTGGTTCTATATCCCACCATGCACATTACTGACTGTACTGATTGTACCTGCAACTTCTGCCTGATCTCTGATCCTCTTCCTCGTTCATATTCACTGCAAGTCTGTGGAGGGAAGACTCAGCTCTTCTATAATTAAAGGTTTTCTTTGACTTGTCCCGACAGCTTTAAAATCTTGTCCACAGTCAGATGGATTATTTATTTAAGGACTAATTAGCAGGACCCAGTATCATTACAAGTCAGAGCTTCACAATAAATGCAGCTGCACAGTATATGCAGCCTGCGTCTGCTGTGATGAGTCTGCCATCAGTCAAAGTTTAGCTGATGAAAAAGTCTTGTTATGAGCACCAAGAGCTGCTAAATGCTTCTGTTTCTGGCAGAAGCTTAGCAAAAGGCAAGGCTAGAGACATGGGCTGTCTAATGAAAACCCTCCCCTGGCAGTCATAGAGGGTTTGGGTTTCAGAACTGGGCAGCATTCACATGAACAGCAGCTACAATGTGAATGCAAAAGAGGCCAGCACTTCAAAATTTATTAAAATTACTGTTTTTAGCAATCTGAAAACTGTACAGCTTCTTGAAACTGGCCCAGAGTTGCCACTGGAAAGCATTTGAGCGATCCAACCCTTACATTAGTCTGGGGGCTGTGACTAACAAAAAATTCTGAAGTTCTTTTGGCCTTTCACTTGTGGTTTCTTCTTCAAGCACCATTGGCCGACCTAGATCCTGGTGAAATGTGTATACAGAGCTCACAAAGCTAAAACAAACAAACCACAGGTCTCTGAGCTCTGAGCAGAGCCTGGAGTTGCTTTAGCAGATGACTTCTCCAGTGAAAGAGAGGGACATCCTGCAAATGTTGGGCTAACCCTGGGCTGAAATGCCATAGAGCACTGCCCAGCAGAAAGGCAGCAAGGCAGGTTAGACTGGATTGAACAACCCCAAACTGTGACAAGAATTTTTAACTGAGAGTGGAGCCTTTAAAGGTCCTTTGGTTATGGTAGTTAACTAGCTACCCAGTCCAGAAGCAAGCAGATTTTAATGAGTGTTCAACGTGTCTAGTTTCTGGCAAAAAAATGAAGCATTAACTCCTATTCTGCACCACTCAATTGATTTCTGGTGTACTAAGCGCTTTTTATGGCCTCTTCTTGCAGCCTCCAAAATATTATGCTTAAATAAAACCAGTGATGCTGTTACAAAGCTGTTTCATTTACTCTATTTCTGATTTAAAAGAAAACCAACCATTTCCACATCTGTTGTGGAGTCCCAGTTTTCAGTCTCGCTCTTCCTGTTGCTAATTGTTATTTTTTTCAAGCAAAGTGCTTTCAGGCTGGAATTTGTCAGGCTTAATCATCGACCCATAGGAGAATTAGGAAGAAATTGGATAAATTAGATTCTGCAGTTAATTAATTTGATTGTCTTCTAGAGCAAACTTTGTCTCATGGGAATGATGAATGGACACATCCAACCTATTTTCCAGTGCTGTTTGGTATCATGTACATGTCTGTCAACCTCCTGAATGATGAAAGTCTTTTTCAGCTTGTGTTTCATACCCTTTGGTGCTAGCAGACTCCTTAATCTCCAAGACAGGCAATACTAAGTGTTGTAGCTTATTTCTGATTTTGTTCTTGGAAGCCTTTCATTACAAAAATGTGTTCTCCCATCCCCCATTTCTCTGTGTGTGTGTGTGCCTCTGTGTGTGTGTGTGTGCCTCTGTGTGTGTGTGTGTGTGTATAATATAAAGCCAAGAATGTATTGTTAGCATTTCTGAAATCTTGGGAGTCTAGTAATTATCATCCCAGCTGTAATTATTGCATAAAAAGAAAGCATAATACATTTCAAATTGTTTCTACCTCTTTTCCTGGTGTTATGCTCACCCTTTCCCTACACCTGTGGGTCCTAAGGTTGGTGATTTCATTCTGGTGGGGTCAGAGGGGGAATTATGATGATCATAGAGTCATGGAATCATTTAGGTTGGAAAAGATCTTTCAGATCATCATGTCCAACCATCAAGCAAGCAATGCCAAGTACAACACTAAACCATGTCCCTCAGTGCCACATCTACGTGTCTTTTAAATACCTTCAGGGATGGTGACTCAACCACTTCCTTGGGCAGCCTGATCCAATGTTCTATCCAGCCATATTCATGTTTTCTTCTTCCTCCTCACTCTACAATATACTTTGGGTCCTTTTGTGTGTTTTCAAATAAGCCTTTACATCTTGCTCTTTCTTCGCATTACACCCAAATTTACTGTATATGCTGGCTTTTACATATGTATGCTATATATTATGTTTTCGATCTCTTTATTGCCCCTAAACCAAATTTTGTCCAGGTGCAGGTCTGCACTTTAGCTGGCCATTGGTGAGTTGTTTATAGCCATGAGTCCCCAGTGCCAGACTGTGCCCTTTGTGCTATCACTCCATATCAGCGCTCTTCTACACCATGTCCTGTGTCTTCCCTTGTCAAGGCCCCTGTTTTCATATCAGCCCTACAGTGCTTTAAACTATGTTTGTGTTAGAATCATATGTACCTTATTCAACAAAAATTACTGCTTTTACTGTTTTCTATATAAAATTATTGCTGTAACAGCTAAATTTAATACAACAAACCTGCAGGCAGATTGAGAAAGGTTCAGACAGAGACAGCCAGATGAGCCTTAACATCTTTGCAAACTCTGCTCAGAACTTATGGCCCTTTGCTAACAAGGCAAAACTACATTATAGGACTCTCCTGTTACACAGATTGTCTGCTTCCAAACTATACCACCTGCAAAAATATGTGGAACTACCTGCTCCCTACATAACAGCAATGCCCTAAGCCATTGGGGTTCCAAAAATCATTTGTAGATTAAGAAAACCCACAAAACTATCCCACCTTGTTGGTGTACCTGAGGCTCTTCTGTGCAATAGATACATGGATCAGAGGGTATATGCCTGGGAACATGGCTACCATGGTCCACTAAGACTGTCATGATGCTCACAGTAACAGAGGTAGGATTTCATAATATTGAGCAATAGCATTTTATAAAACAAATTTGATACCAAGAATTAAAGAGGTTTTCTCTGGGGATATAAGCATAACAAGATTTTTTGGGACTTGTATCTTTCATTAGACCAACTAATGGCTAACCTGAGGAAAATATTCTGACAGCTTAATGAGGGGTTTGTTTTTTCAATTGTACCTTTTTTCTAATAAAGAAGATGCAGCTTCTGTTTGTAAACTTTGCCTCAAATAAAAATAGCACATAATTGCACAGATCTTATCATTGTGGTGTTTTTTCATAATTGGTGTTAAGTGTCACATGGTTAAAAGCAATAAATTTCCTGGTGAAAAAGGGGCAAAGGAGTCTGTAGATTTCCATGCACATTTGCAGTCCCAGAAAAACTCAAACATAGTTGAGTCCCAGAAAATCTCACTTAGATAATGTGCTTTCAGAACCTATATATTTTTGTTGTCTTTGTTAAAATTTTACCTCCTACTAGTAGTGATGACTAGTCACAAAAATAGTCCTGCATTCCTAAAGAAAATATTCATTCTATTCTTCAGTTTTCTCCAGTCAAATACATGTCTTAAACATGCTGTTTGGCTAAGAGGCTATCAATAGATTCACAGGGACACAAGATCACGAATATTGCTCTTGGTACAAAGTTTGATTTGGAGCAAAGCATGAACCTTTTAAAGCAGAGCTTGGAAATGTTATGTACAGGAGTGATATTCCTGTGTTTCATGCAACTATTTTAATATTCTGCTTGTGTACTTAATATTCACTTAGCTTTGCAAACTAAAGTCAGTGTCATCATTATCTAACACTCTACAAATCTGCCTTCAGTTCTAGTATTAGCAAATGTAATTGAATTTAAAGTAAATGTTAGGGAGGAGAAAAAGCAAATGTAAGAACTCAATTACAAAAAGAAAAAAAAATGCCTCTAATTTTATATGTGTATATATCTGAGCTTGTTTGACTTTTTCCATTTAAATGCAATTCTCCAGTGTTATCCTTCTATGGAAAAATAAAATTCCACATTAATAGTGAAAAAATGTAAACACATTGCTATTATTGAGATCATCAAAATTGGACATGGAAAACCGGAGAGTTATCAGGTATCTTAATGGGTTTTTTCTTAATTTCTAAACCTTTTAGGATGCGTTTAAATTGCAATTCTAAGCAAGAATACTATCTCTTGCAAATGCAAGTTTGACTCTAGGACTTCCACTTGAAAGGGGCATCTAGGATTCTTTTGAATTGCATCATAAAAAATGATAAAATAGGAAGTTTCATTAACATCCTGGCATGTTTAGCATTCTAATCACTTCCAAATAGAATACTCTGAGTTTATAAATTAAAACAAAATGTTAATAACTGCCAGCCTGTCTCGACAGATTAATACCTAGCTATTGTCTTTATACTGTGAGCAGAGAGGATTCTGGAAATATAAAATTTCTTTATCATACAGCAAAATAAAGTAGAATACAGCTTTTATTCTTGTAGCAATAGTCTGCGGAGATTTCTAATGCAGACAGGTTTTAGATCTTTGATTTTCTTATAAACTAGTGAAATGAACCACAGAAGATTCTGCATGTGCTTTTATAGACATGAAATATGTTTTCCTTTGCATTCTTTATGACAATTATACTTTAGGAGTTACACTGAGGGATGAATGAGCTTGTATGTGAAGATTAGTAACATTAAGGAAAAATAGGAACTTACACAGATGCTTAGAATAGAATGAATAAGAAGGTGTTGCTTTGTTCTGTGATTAAAGTTTACTTTACATCTGGATCCTCAGTGCCACTGACTCTGCGTGTAATAGTCTCAGCTAATCAGCTGTGGGAGAGCAGAATTCAGCAATGATTCAGGATGTGCTGCTCTGTGGCAGAAAAGATTTTCACTGCCAAGGCAGGCTGGCAAAGAATCCTCTGACATATGTTCAGAAGCTAAAGAAGGCCCAGGTCAGGCTGAGCACTCCCAAGCCCTGTGTGTGGTTTGTGTGCAGTCAGCATTTCCACTGGGGCAGGGGCACGTGGTGGCCTTTGGCTGTTGGCTCAGCAGCTGCTGAGCAGGACAAGGCTGAGTAGCAATTGCAGGGATATCAGCTCTTCACGTGTGACCAGTCACTAAAGGTGCTGCTGCTCCTGTTGCAGAGCTAGCAAAGCAAGTTTTGCTTGCCTGAAGTTAAACTCTTAAAGTGTGACCCAAACAAGGACTAAAGCAGAACTGAACACCCAGGACTGGCTTCTGAGAAGCGTGCACCTTCTAGCAGCAGCTTTCTCTTTCAGCCAGGTCAACCACCATCAGTATTTGGACCTCTCAAAATCTCAGTGTGAGACTTGCACATCAGATCTTACACTGAGGATCTCCATTAAATGGAGTCACCAGCACAATATTGAATATAGCAGGTGATTTAGATATTTTGAGGATTCCCAGCTATAGGGCAGCCCTGGGAGCTTTCATCATCCTCTTGGTCAATGTGGGAAACTTGGGCAGTGGAGAAAGAACAGTAGGACTGAAAGATATCTATATCCATCTGTATAACAGATATATGGGACCTGGGAACATTTCTTGTTATGAAACAAGCTTGTCTCCTAAACAAACCTTGATTGTCTTGCTATAGCAAGTAAAATACAATTGTTTAGGCTTGCTTGACTGAAATGTGATTTAATTAGTATACAATGTTAAAACAAAGGTGGGATTTTGCGTGGCCTTTAGAAATGCCACTGCTTAGTGAGTTGTTTTTTCTGCTGTTAGAAATCAATACACATGAAAGTTGGCAGTAATAATAGCCTTTTAAAAATGTGTTCACTTTGTCTACCAAGAATACTGGTGAAGTAAAAGCTGTGCTTTCTTGACAAATATTTGTCCTTTTACTTATCTCCATTTCTCAACTTCACAAGTATTCCAGAAAAGACACCTATGGCAATCAAGTATTTCATGTTTGGGTTGGCTGGGATTTCTTTTTTTATAATTCCCAAACTACTACTATTATATTGGAGACTGAATAAATGGTTACAGTTCCATAAGTTGCTTCAGATAGACGCTGTCACTTTTCATTTTATGTATTTTATTTTTCCCTTAGGAGGAGACTGGGGAGAATGGGAATTCCAAATACATCTTCCTCTAAAAAAAATAAATGTATCTTGACAAATAAACATGTAAGAATTATTAGAAATTTGGAAGGGAAAAAAAATTTCATAATGAGCAGTCCTTTAACAGACAGTTGTTCAAAATCATACCTGGCAGCTATGGCATTTTGGATGCAGAAGGCTGCTAGACCAACTTTGCTTACCCATTAATATCTTGCAGTCTCAACAGAATTCTCCTAAGGTCTATCTCTTTCCCTCCCCAGTGTTTGCTGAACAGTTTCCTCAGGCAACACAATTGCATAGGTAAAGGACTGATATCAAATGGAAACAGCATCAGCAACATTTAAAGTTTCTTGATTTTTATTTTCCTTCTGATGAAGGAGATTTTGCTTGGCTTGCAATTAAGTAAGGTTCCTTCACATTTCTCTGGTTAAAATTACAAATCTTTGGATTTTAAGGGTGGTGTAAAAAGACAGTGTTCACTCAAGTTGTGCTGTTTGCTCTTCTGCCTTCTGTGGGATATTTTGAGATAATATTTTGTTTCCTCAATTTAATCACAGGTTTGAGCAACCACTCCTGCCCTTGGCTGGGCTGTTTTTAATGTATCTTCATTCCACATCATTTTCTTGCTTCTATTACTCAGGCTTCCCTGGGGCTATTCTTGTCTTTAACATAGTATCAACTTCATTAAATATTTTGAAAGCTTCTAAGATGTATCTATCAGGGTATGAATATAGAAGTTTTAGCCAATATTGCTGAATCAAGTTATTACAAGTAAAAATTTAACCTTTGATAACTTTATGAACTTTTCTTTCTAATATATGTCACTGCTTTTTTAATAAATACAGGCTGAAGACAAGAAGGTATCAGAAAAGACTCTTCATGCCCCTGTGTCACCTTCATCTGTACCTGACCATTTAAAGTGCAACATCCTCAAAGCTCAAGTGGAAGCTGCTTTTAGAGTAGGTGCACAGGTAATCTGTATTTAATAATCTGGTTTTTTCAGTTTTGGCATAGCTTTCACCAGTTTTCCAAAATCTCATTGTTCTTCCTGAGGAAGCACCTTATTTTTAGTGAAGTATGCACACTGACATAGTGTTGTGTAGCTACTCTGCAGTTTCTTCAGATGACTCAAAATGATTGATATGGTGGAAGTAGGAAATTTATCCTAACTGTCATGATTAATACAGCCAAGACAGGCTGAGAAAATAGAAAAGACGGCCTCAGGAAATCTCTGTTTTGCTACTGTAGCTTTTACTTACTTCATAGCTTAGAAAGAGTAACCTCTGGAGATTTCTAAGGCTACCCACTACTCATGGAAACTGGAGTTAAGATTGTTCTAATGATAATACCTATATATGCAAATTCAACCTTTATTTCAGAGGATTAGCTTTAGGTGTCTGAGTGTGAAATATTAGCTAGTCTTTTGTTTTCCTACTTGTTCATGTGCTTTTAATTCAATTGTAAGCTTCTATTTTCACTACTTGGTTAATGTAATTGGATACATCCTGTTTCAAAAGTACTCTTTTAATGATGCCATACAACTAAAAACTGATGCTAAATAGCATGACTGTAAAAAGTTATTTTCCCAGTCAGAGGATGAAATCTAAAATGTGAAATTTCTGAACAAAAGATAACGCTATTATTAAAAGATAATGCCATTATTGTGCCAAGAATTAAAGCCAAATACAAAGTTTTAGGAACAAAAAAAAGAGGTAGAAAGATTGTTATAATGTTATCCCAAGTTTCTGTGGTATCCTTGAGCACACTATTCTCTTTGAATACAAATTATGTTGGTATTTCCATTGCTTTGTTTCTTTTCACAATAATGTACCGGGTCAACTTGCCCTGCAAAGGGCTTTGTTAACAATCAGCTTTGTGTATTTGTTGTTCCCTGGAAGATCTTTCATTTGAGAGCTACATTACATCTGGTCCAGCTAGATCTAAGGAAGCATCAAAATTTTGTTATTCTGACTGCCTTGGATTTCAACAACAGAAACCATAAATCCGGCAGCATAAGGAGGAAGGAGTTGTTTGAGTGATTTTTTTTTCTTTTAGTTTTTGATTAGAGCAGTTCTCTCACCTCTCTGAGCTCTGTATTGTATCAACTGTGTTTTATGCAGCATATTTCTGCCCTTGGGTTTACCCTCTGCTTTTCCTGTGTGTCTTTTCTACAGGATGTTGTGGTATACTTCTCATATTTGTATTTTCTCCTGAATATGATTAATGCTTATGTTTGACTGGATAGTTAAAGGCTGGAGGCAGTGTGTGCTGCTGCATTGAGAATACAACATTATAAAGGCAAGATAGGAAATATACTTAATATATGCATATCCCAATTGACCTGCTCTGCTTTAATATTTCAGTCTGAGGCTTTCCAAGAGAAAACACCTTGGGTTGCTTTTTCTGCCATAACCATATTCTTTACCTGCTGCTGCTGTGCTGTAAATAACTTTCAGAGAAAATTGAGCATTCTTCTTTTCCTTCTTGCCTGCATTGTTTTTCATAAGGCTTTAAAAGTCAAATTGCATCAAGTAGATATCTGTGGATTTGGCCTCAATGAGAAAAATCTTATTTCAGGGGAAGGAAGGTAAAGAAGACTGTTGCATTATAGCATATATATTGTAGAAAAATAATAGCATAAGGTTCAGTTTGAAATTCCTGAAGCTTTCACTGCTGACAAAGTAAGGTTTGAGATTTATAACCAGTAAATTAGGAAATCACCTTAATCTTAGAAATCCTCATTCAACTACCTGCTTGGCCACAAAATTGCCTGTGTAACTAGAGATGAGCTCTTCTGCACTTGAGCTGCTCTTCTGAGCATGAGAATTATAAAAGACCACCCTTCTTTCATTGCAAAAATAAGCAGGCAGAGACCAGACAATGATCAGCTGTTATGGTGAGAAGCTGTGGCTACATAAGCACTGAAAAGGGTAGGAAAAATGGTCATGGTGAAGGAATCAGTGGAAACACAACCTTTATCATCTAGAAGGTGGAGAAGGGAAGGCAAGTACAGAAGGAACCACTGTATTATATACCATATACCCTCCCAGTTATTCTCTCTACCTGCCTCCAGCCCCACGAATAACTGGCTGAATACCAGTAGCTAAGCCATTTCCCAGTGGCAGTTCTGTCATCTTCTGGGAAAAGAGAGCTGGGATGGAATTACACTTCTGAGAGACACAGCATCCTTTTGAGGGAGCAGATAAGGAATAATTTTGTTCATGGAAGACAACTATTTAACTCCATGCATTCCCCCAGGGCTGTGATGCTGCCCCTCTTGACCCTATATGACATATCTTGCTGCTCAGTGTATCTGGGGGAGTAATGATGTTATCCTCTGCCCAATTCTATCTTTTGGTGCCAGTTCCATATTATATCCCTGAGAAGTCTTGCCTTCTGGCCTTATTCATAACACTCCAATTTCTCATCTCTTCTTTTTTGTACTGTCATGTTTCAATTTACTAGGTGGCCAGAGCAAGAAGTTTATCTAGGGGCTGTAAGGCACAAGCTATTTTCCTTGAGTTGTAAAGTAAAGCAGCCTCGCTTTTCCTCATGTAGATCACAGTTATTCCCAGATTTCATGATGGCACAAAAAATAAAACAAGAAGGGAAAAAAAGAGAATTTGTTCCTCTAGTTTGTAAAAGGAGTAAGAGACACTCTGTCTTATGCACATTGGCGTTTGAAAGGAAATGTTCTTCTAAGGGCCTAAAAAAATCTATGGTCTAACTCGTTCTTTTTGAAACTTCATGGTGCATCTTCATTATATGGTTAGGTTTAAAAGCATGAGAAAAATATTGGTGCACTGAAGGATTGCATCCAAAGTTAACAAACTGTTGCTTGAAGTATTTGTAACAGCTCTCCCTTCAAGCAATAGGAATATTTTCAATACCATATGCTACTAACATCAGGATGTGACAAGTTTATGAAAGCACCTCCTGTATGTAGTAGAAGAAGAAGCTGTTCCTTGTTAATTCAGAGAATGGAGTAAATGTTTTCAAATGGAAAATATAAGCTGGGACAGAAATTTTTTGTAGTTTACCTTTTTTTCAATAGCAGCTAGGCACTAACACAAGAGAGAGCCTTAGAAATAAATTATTCCAGTGCATATGATTTAAAGAAACAAAACCAGGGAAAATGTTGCTAGACATTTGAAAATATATCCTGGAATATGATGTCTGTGCTTCTTCATTTCAGAATTGTGCCAAAGAGCTGTTTATCACATTCCTAAGGAATAATACATCTCCCACAGGTATAGACCTGACTTAGAGACCAAAAATTTGTAAGGTTATGGTGCTGACCACTTAGCCCTGCTTGTGGTTTATAGAGCAACAGAAAACTAACATGAGTGAGGGTTGTTTATTTTTTATTTGGTGAAGATGAGAATATTTATGTACTACTCATCTAAATGTAGACTCAAACTGCAACGTGCACAGGGATGCTGGAAGCTGAATCTAGGAGCTCACTGCCATGGGCACCACAGGTGAGAAATGTGAGGAGCCCACACGCATCTGTGGGAACCTGTGGTTTGCACAGGGCATGCCATACAGTTACCTGTAGGGTGAGAGCAAATGAGTAATGTTTCACAACACACCTCTCAAATTGTGCCACAGGGATATGCCACCTTTTAGCTGACAAACTACATTGTCACGGTTCCCACATAATTAAGCTCCAGGGGAGCCCTAAACACTGTGTAGCAGATGACATATCTTTTTTTTTTTTAATCTATTTCATGCTCTTCATTTAAGAAGTACTTGTATAAAGAAGCAGTAAGGAGCTGTCAGAATACAAAAGACCAGCTCTCCCTAGCATTTAAAACCCCTTTTTGCAGCTTGCATGAGTCAGTGCTGATATGCTGTGATTGAGCAAACATGACTTGTTAGTATCACAAAGAGTCCATTTTGCCAAAAAGTTCATGGCCCAAGTGATGAAGGAAAGATACTTGCAGGTTTCAGTCGCTATTTATATCCATTTTGGCTTTGGACAAATCCTAATTGTCCTTAAAATTAAGTACAGGGTCCTGAGAAAATGTACAGCTATCTCATCAGGGTTTTTATTTTGGCAGACAGTGTGTGCTGTGTTCTAACAGTTTGTCATCCGTAAGTGGTGTCTGTATTCTGCACCTGTTACGCAGGCTTTCCTAAATCCTTGGGTTGATGTGTGTCTAGCAGGTTAGCACAGGGAAGGATCCCGTTTCTCACAGATTTCTACTGCTGCTGATTTTTGCATCACTCACATCTTCCCCTTGTCTGCAGAAAAGGGAAGGCCAAGCTCATTCTGCAGGTGCTTTTTTGCAGTGCAGTTTATAGAGGACAAACAGAGATGACATTACTACTGAGCTACATTGTGGGCTGTTTGCTGAGAAAAAAATGTGGTGAGAAAAGGTGATTTGAAGCTGCACGGTCCTTAAAAAAGAGCACACAAAATCCCATTTGTTTCTTCTCCCTTTTCAACCCCAGTGGAAACTCTTGGCCAGGGAAAGGTATCTTCAATAAGCCAGGTTTGGGTTCTCCAGCCATTGATTCCTCTGCCTTAGTTCTCAGTAAACAAAGGGACATTTAGGCTGAACAAAGGGACGTTCAGTCCTCTAACTCCTTTCACACACTGACTTTCTTGGCAAGCCTATACACATGTAAATCTTTAGGCCAGGCTGATAGCCATCTCTCTTTTTTCTGCCTTTCCTAGAAACAATTACTGGCCGAATATCTTGCCTTAAGTATTGCAAATATGTGAGTAAAAGCAGGTTGCCTGTGCTGTTTAGAGGTGTCTTGAGGAAAGGACTGGTTCCTGGTACAGAAAATAACCTCAGGTCATGCAGGACACCAATGTCATCCTGTGTCTACATAGATGCAAGCCATGGCTGCAATGTAAATGAAACTAGCATCTATGCATTATTTATGGTAGAAAAGTGCATAAGTGAAGTGATCCACAGTGCTAGTCTGTCATGGCTACATTTTTGACGATTCTTTGTCTCTTTTAGTGTTCTGCCTCCTTTAAGGAAAGATTCAAGTGTAAGGACTTGTCATCTTCAAAGTCCAGATGCTTTTGCCATGCATTTCTAGAAAAAACTCACTGTCTTTATGTAAGCTGGGTCTTTGGAGCTTTATTCACTTAAGGAGATCTGGATTCAAACCCTAATCAGGTCATGAATGAAAACAGAGTAGGTGAGGGGAAGACACTTGAGGATTTATAATCGTATGCAATCTTTCTTATAAAAGGACTTAAACAAATCCTTCTGGATACCCAGAGGAATTCTCAGCTTTCACTAGGTATTGACTTAAGTACTTTGAAAGGATCAGCTTTTCCAACATTTCAGGCTCCTTCCATCATGAATTAGTTGCTGTTTGCTTCCCTCTCCTCTTTTTCTCCCTCCCTCCATCCGTCCTTATTCACAGCACTGAGCTACCGCACAATTTGACAGTCTGCACAGAGATCACAACTGAAATTATGTGAGCATAACAGGTCGCAGCTGAGGTGTTCAGGCTGTGGGGGAAGCTTCCACAGCTCCTTATGTACACTGTGCCTTCCTTGCTAAAGCTGTTGCTGTTAGTCACCCACTTGGATGAGCAATAACCTCACTGTCAAGTTTCAGGCTAGGTAAAAAGAAGCAGCTGCCCTGGGACTCTCTACTGGAACAGCAGCAAGTGCAACATTGCATCAGTTATAATTGCTCATTACAATGCAATTTAAAAGCAGCTCAGCTTCAAATTCTCTGTGTTCAGTTGCTATGTGGAAACAGGTTTGCTCAACTTAAAAAGTGAGGCTACAGGAATTTGATGGTTCCACAAGTGTAGAAATACAAGATTTTGATTGTATGTGATGAATATATGATATATGGCAGCTCATTAGAAGTGTGTCAGCAATGATACTTCAGATGGAGGAATTGAGGAAATGATGACGCACTCTTGCTGGAGGTACATAAGGAGAGTGAAGATTTATGTAAACAAAATGTGGGAACTGATCAGATCTTCAGTTTATTCCCTGGGATAGTGAAGACAAATGTGGCAGTGGTGTCACGAGACTCCAAGAGCTGTGGGTATGTCAGCTCTGTCTCCTCTCTGTCGTTGTCTCTAAGAGCCAGGACATGATGAGACAAGTACTGTTAATTGCCTTGATGTGTAAGAGCCCTGCCGTAGCCGTGGTGCCAGGCCTCCTTCAGAGGGAGAAATACAGAGTAGCTCTGTTCCCAAGAGAAATAAACATCATGCTTTTCTGCCTGACAAGTTGCATTTGACATATTAAATCACCAAGGTAGGTTTACCTTGGCAGAACATTCTTCCTGATGAGTTGTTCCTTAGCCTGTATTATCCAATGAGATCAGCCAACATTTGGCATGGCTGACAAAAGATAAAAATGTTGATAAAGAGCTGAAAAATCAAATATGATTCAGGCTTCCTTACCATCATTATGGATTCAGAAAGAGCCAAGATAGGGAAGTATTTCCAGGCCACTGCAGTGTCATTCCTTCCTTACCTTTGAAGATCTTCAAACATGTGAAAGCTGGGTTGCTCTCCCTTCCTTTCTGCAACCAAGAACTTTGTGAAATTGCTAAATAAGAGCCATCATATGTTTCCTATGAGCCTTCTAGACCCTTGTCTTTCTCAGATGAGAACCTGACACTCCCCCTTGGCTGTAGTGATCTGATTCTTCATGCAGGTGTTTTTTGCTTATCCAAGGTACTCCCATTTTGGATCAGTAGAGGTGAGAGCTGCAGCAATGCCCCTTGGGATGGAGGAGAGGCACAGGTAGCACTAGCTGCCCATGGTGCTTGCTTGAGGCATGAAGAGCACAGACTGCCTTGCACAGTGCCCTACTGGCAAAAATCACAGAAGGCTGTACCCAAAGTTCTGTCTTTGCTGTACTTTCTCTCTTGGTACGTGCTTGGTGCAACCAATTCCCATTTTAAGGTTCTGTCCTCCATTTTCCTGGGGCTGAATCCTTAATCAGAAGAAAATCGAAGGAGCTGCTGTTCACTAGGCAAATCCAGCAACAAGGACTTAGGAATTCATGGGATTACTCTCATGGGCCACAAAGTGTTCCCACCCCCTCTAGAAAGCTCAGCAGTCTGGTGTAGCATCCCTAGAGCATCTACCCACTCTCTAAGGCTCCAAAGGACCTGACTGCCAAGACAGCAGCAGGGATTAACAGTGCTCAGGAGTTGAATGAAAAGCAGTCTGAGAACTCCCAGGCTGCCCATAGGTAGATGGCCTAGATAGCTGTGGGCAAAATGTGGTATTAAATACTTTTCTCCTCTTTTCATCCTTTGGTGAAACTATTTCTTAGCAGTCACCTGTGAATATAGCCTGTACAATGGCATTGCTGCCCAGTCATGTTTCTTGTCCCAAAATAGTATAAAGTAAAGCTCAAAATGATAAGGTTATTCTTTGTTTCTAACATCATCCAAAAGGTTAATGGCATATGAAATCAGAGCATTAATGATTTTTTTTTTCCTCTGGGCCTGATGCAGATAAAGAAAGAGAACGGCATTGTGTGGATGGATTATATGGATCAACTTTTAATTTCATTTTCAGTCTGGTAGCCAGAAGAGTAGCTTATTTCTCTTTGGGTAATTATTAAATTAATCTGCTTCTGTATAAATTAGGCTTCCAGGTCTGCTATGCCCTGAAATCTCTCCCTCAGAACAGCAACCTCAGTGGGAGGGAAGAATCTTCCTTGGTTAAGATCTAAGCAGTTCCATGCTTTGCTTCTGCCTCTGTCTTTCTTACACAGCTCATTGCTGAGCTTTCCGTGGGTGAGGGCCTCTGCCCAGCTCTCTGTGTACATTCCTTACCAGGCACCTCCTGCTACCCTTGGCTAAATCCCCTTGCTCCATTGCTGGAAGGCATCCTGCAATGGAAACCCAAATCCTGGCCCCAGCAGGGGTGCTTGTTTTCAAATGAAGACAAGACATCTGGGAATTACATTGTAAGGGTTGTCTACAAGCATAACCTTTCTTCTACAGTCATACCTTTTAGGAAGGCTGAGAAAGTCTTTCTGTGATTAGTGAGTGTGATTTGCAGTGTTAAGAAGAAAAGTAAAAGCAACAGGCTGCCAGATGATGACTTACTGATCTCGTTCTGAAACACGAACAACCCAAAGGCCAATGAGCCATCAAGTGAAGCAAGGAGGGTACACCTTCTGACGGCTGAAAGCTTTTGCAGAAGGCTTTTGCAGGTATAACATTTTCCTGTGTCTGCTCATCCATAGATAGGGAGAAGAGGCATAAGAGGAGAAGAATGAGACCATTCTTGTTAATCTGTACCTGTCAATGCACATCCCATGGCACCCTGAAGGCATGCCTCATCACCTGAGGCTGGTCAGGCCCCCCACATTCCTTTGCATGCTCCTTTTCTCCTTACAATTTGGAGTGGGCCTACTTGCTCACTGGTCTGCAGTGCTTACTTGTGGGTACAGGAATGTTTTCTGATCTCTAAAACATGAGTAATAACGGAGAAAAATTAGTACCAGGAGAAATCCCTCATTGATGGAGAATGCTGGTCATGTTGCTTAGGAATATATGACTTCTTGAGATGCAGGCTTAGCCTTCCAATGTAGAGAAGACTAAAGAGAGAAATAATGTAGTCATAGAGCTGAGAAGGAACCAAGGAGTCTAACACAGTGAAGCCCTCTCAGATGGCTAATGAGATCCACAGCTTATAGCATTTAAGTAGGTGGAATTTTAATAATTTCATTACTGGTCACAACCCCTGGATTGCATTCTTGATCTCTGTAATCTCTTTTCTATTGTTGTGTTCAAGTGCATCCTAAAATGCAGATCAAATAATTTGGTGAAAAATGGAATGCACTAAAATTTATAGTTTTAAAAAGTAACAAATTTGACACATAATAAGCAGCTAGCTTGACAAGCTTAACAATAAAATGCTGCTAAGACATCAGTGTGGAAGAAGAGACTTTGTATTAGGTTTCTGACAGCTGGATTCATGTTTACAGATTTCAGAAACCAAACAGCTTTATAAAAAGCATTATAATTTCTCTAGAACAAAGAAATATTGCTTCCACTGATCATCTATGCCAACAAAGAATGATTTTCAATGCTTTCTCTCAAGTCCTTAAAAATTTTTTTTCTTTCCTTTCAGCAAAGTGATAGATTTTGAATAAACATTATGCTAGACAGAGCTACTAGAAGACCAGTAAAAATTTTTTTTCTAAAGCTGATCTGAATTTCTTAAAGCTATAAATTTATTAAAATTTTAAAAATTGCACTCCTGATCCCCAAATGGTTTATGATGTGACACTAATTCACTCAAGACCTAAGCAGCAAAACATTTGGTGGCTGAGTTACTATGATGGTGGTATGATTATGTCCCACATTTATCTGATTCCTTAATTACTGGAGTGTTTGTGCAGGAGTGAGGAAACCTCTGCCTGAGGGAGATTAAACCCAAATATGTAAGGGCACTACACAGGAGTGGAGCTTCTCCAGTAGCTACTGCTGATCCTGTTCTCCTCCAAGTAACCTAGCTGTAAACCAATTTCCTCTGTGTAAACTAGCCCCCTAGGAGAGGGATAAACCTGCTGGTGAGGGTCAGAGGGTCCCCTCTCTGCAGATGGTGGGTTTGGTATATCAATATACAAGGTTCAACAATTCTAATATGAATTTACTACTAGAGGACTTGTCTCAAAATGCCCTCTAACCCATCACCTCAGGTACTTGCCTGGTTGGAGAAGACCCAGAACAGAGTTCACTTTCTGTCAGGCTGCCAGTGGTTCCAGCTTAATTGCCCATGGAGTTACTTGTATGTACAAGCTGAACAGTCCCTTCCCACCATGGCTGATGATCTGGTAAATAATGATCTAGGAAATGGCAATGAAGGTTTTGTTCCCCTTAGGGGAACATGAACCCAGAACTATCACAGCTTGGGTGATTTCCCCAAGCACTGAGTATCCCTACTGATATTTTTATTTTAGTTCATCACTAACATAGAAGAAACTCATCTTTGATTTTGTTTCCTTTTCTTATGAGTAATCTCAAATGGAATATATCAATTTTTATTGAATGGAAGGTCTTACATAACTTTACAATATTTTTACGTGTCTGTAAAATCCTTTGATTTGGATTTGATGGATTTGAAGAAATCTGTTTCATCCTTTTTTAAGAGGATTACACTGACACATTTAATTTAATTTGATCTGGACCTATGGCCTCAAATTACTGTGGTTCAGATACTGAACACTGAAAAATCACTCTCTTGAGGCACTCTTTCAGTCCCCTTCAGTTCATGTCACAGGGTGCAAATGTCACAGTCTGGGAAGTTCCTGACTGATTTGGAGATACTCTTGTCTCTGTAGTCAAGTATTTTCTGTAGTGGGGGGAAGTGTTGTCCTCACACTGGCATTTACACATGGATTGTGGAATACTGCGTCTCAGATGAAGAGTATATCCCGGATTGGGCATTTCCTAGGTGATAAAGCAATTTCCATGTAAGGTATTTTGCAATACCAGTATTTTCAGCTCGACAGACAAATGGCATATGATAGACAGGACTCTGTAATTTAGCAGAAAGCAGTAGAGGGTGAGATTTTCTGTAAAATGTGCATACATTGCGAATATATGTAGGGGATCACATTTTTCAGTTAGGTTTTCAAAGACTGAATGAAAAGTTGGCATCATTATTTAAGTTAGGCTACATAAATATTTATTCTACTCCTATTGAAAGGACAGCTCAACTACAGTATGTTTGTTTAGATTTTGTATGATTTCTGCTCAAGTGCTTTCTGGAGGAACCATAAATATCAGTGTTCCTTTCCTTCTCCTCCAGTACCAATCTCTTCCTTATGCTACTGTCCTGCACATTGCATATTGCTGTTCATCACAGAGAATCTCAGCTGTAGGAGATGAAAACCCAAAAAGATCATGTCTTTTAGATCTGGACAGAGTAGGCATTTTGGGTACTGCAGTTTTCTGAGGTGCTTACAGGAATATTTTCTAAATAAACAGTAGTGTTATCCTAAGTGCATGGACGTTGTACTAAACTTTGGCTCCTTCTTTTAACAGGCTGTGAAAGAAGAGACCTCTTTTGTAAACCCCAGTAAGACCTCCAGTCTGCAGGACCCTAATGTAAGGTCTGTTGCTTCTTGTCTGTAGGGGAAGCGTAAAATTAATGTATGATGTAATGCATTTCCCAAACATTATCTCAACCTGTTGTTAAAGCTCAATTTGCTCATCTTCAGGTTGCTGTGTAAAGTTCACCATGCAATGACCTAACAAGAAGGTGTCTGTCAGAACAGTGCTTATTTTATACATATATATCAGATACAGTTTCAGAATTGATAAAAGCTCAGTTTTTATGTTCAGACTGAGTGTATCTATTTGAATAAATTACAAAAGCTGTGGGTAAGAAATCAGGTCTAGTAACAATCTTAGAAAAGCTTATATAAAAATAAGTCAATTTTCATAACTTTTCTATTGGAAACATGCTAGGTGTCCAAACTGGAATATCCCCATATCTGCATTTTCCTGATTTGTGCAAAGTCTTTTCTTCAAAGAAGAAGAGGCATATAGTATGGAGCCTTCAGAAAAATGGCTCATTTGCAGACTGTAGTGACTACTTTTGACTGTACTTTTCTTCTGTTGATAGAGGATAATAGTCTTTCTTCATTGGAGTGGCCATTTTGAAGAGGCATATTAATTGTAAACATTATTTGAGTGGCATAGTGTGATGTCTTCCAACAGGTGGTTAGAGAGGAGGTTACAGCAGAAGCATTTGGAAATCGCTTGCCTCTATGTGTGTGGCAGTGCCATCACTTTGGACATCTTCAGTGTTGAAATCTGAGGGGAATGTGAGGGAAAAATATTACAGATTTACAGCATGGCTGTTAATCAGCTAATTACACCAGTGTATCTGCTTTTTATATATCTTCATGCGTACGTCATATACATATGTACTGGAGCACTAGTCATCTCATGATTTTATTTTATAACTTTCAGGTGGTGATTCTTGCAACAGAAAGCAGACCTTTAATCACCTTATAGAAAAGTCTATAAGACTATCTAAGTCTTATATAGGGGGATTATGAATTACATTTGAAAAATTAAGTCATTCTGAACTCAAAAAGAAATACTTATAGTTGCAAAATTTATCCATTTTTACTTCAAATGTGTATCTTTCCTACAATGTGATAAATCTGCAATAACCTTCAGAAACCACTTCATTCAGAAATTCTTTTCTGTCCAGATTGGGGTAGCAGAGTTGCTGTGTTTGCTTAATGACAGCAGATATGTAGAGAAGAATAGTTGGGATGGTTGGTGGTGCTGAGGCAGGAGGAGATACAAGAGGCCATGCTATCAGCTCCCAGGTAGTGTCTGGCTTGCTTGCAGTGCAGCTGTGATTCCCAGTTTCCCAGTCTCTTATCTCGGGATACCCTGTGGAGCTGAAATGTCTCACCTGATAGGCCACAATTTTCTCATTTGTTTGTCCAAGAGGCTGTAAAGTCTGTTTGGCATTTAGAATTATCCATTTTTCTTCTGTTCCATTGCTCTTCTTAGACCTCCACAAAACTGTCTTGAGAAAATTATTTTCTTTCTTAATAAAATTCATCATATACATTGCACAGTGACCTATTTCTTTGATTCATTGAAATAGGTTTCATATGTTGTCTCTGTCACAACACCCTTTGTTGGCTTGCTGTCACTTCCAGAAGCAGTTCAGGTGGACGTAATTTGTATATCCCTGTGTGACTGGGAATGTGGCTACAGACTTGTTTTCCTTAATCCCTTCTGCTGAACTTCTGCATAACATCTGTAGAAAAGTCTTTTTACTCCACCTTTTGGAATAGGTTTTCTCCTGCTGCATCATGTTGAACTGTAAATGAATGGTGTCCTTTGTGATGTAAAGTACTATTCAGCATAAGGTAAGGTTAGTAACCTAGCTGCAAAGCAAATGTTTTCTTTCACACATATCCAAGCTTATAAAATAGTAAAAGTCACTTGGGAGTTCTTGGTATTTAGCGTTCTGCTGTATATTTGTCTAATATTTATTTTTATCTGTATGTCAAGCATTATTTCCTCTACGGTGATATGCACCAAATAAAATGGTAATCTTGATTACTGTGTCCTGAAGGTGCGCATATACAAGTAATCAATGCTCAGGGATTGACCAGTTTTAAGGGATAGACCAATTTTAACTGCCTGCATTCAAAACTCAGAGAAAAATGCAAAATAAATCCAGTGTCGAACCATTCTTTGTCTCCTTCAAGCAGCAACTTTTTCTGGAGGGATATATGCACCTTTGCAGCCAGCCAGCATGTGACCTATTTGCCAATAACATCCTCTATAATCTCTTATCTTGTGGAATTTGATGGACATAAATGAGCCTTTACCCTGATAGGAATTGCATCTGAGTAGAGCCAAGGGTTAGCTCATACTGGGAGATAAATTGTCTGGGAGTTTTTCTCGTCTTCTTAGCAGAGACAAGCAAAAGAACCCTTGGTAAAAAGCCCTTCCACATGGAATATATATTTTTTCCCTGAAGGTACAGGGAAATGCAGACATTTCTGTAAACACCTTTGTGAATCTTTGAGAACTCTTTGTTTGCTGAAATCTCTTGCTGGTTGAAACCAGTAGCTGTCACAGATTTTTAGCAATACTCCACTCTTTTCATGCGAGGGATTTACAGCCAGGACAATGACTTCATGCATTTTTCACACTGATGACTGTGCACTACACAAAACACTACAAAATGCTTTGTTTTTTTGAAACCCAAGACATAGGGAAATTCATTCAGGCCAGCAAGTAAGCACACATATGCAGTTTTGAGCAGTAACTGAAGCATGAATTGTTCATATAAATAGTGAACTAGAGGATAACAGAGGAGGGCAGTAGTCTTGTTTGATTAAAAAACTGTGCTCTCATCACTACCATTTTGTCTGCTTTTCCATTGCCATTCTGAATATTACACTTCTAATGAATTAACTGCTTGGATATGGCCTGTAATCTCCCTGAGCAATTATTTTAGCATCTGCCACGACAGACTCAATTTGGCTAACAATTGCTATAGTGCTTTGTAGAATTAGTTCTGGTTCAACTAGTAATTACTCATATGTATGTGTGGTATAGCCACTTTTCCTACAAGTAGGTCTCCAGTCATTTTCTTGGGCATGGCCTCAGGGTAATGTTGTACTTATGCAAAGTTGTCATGTATCAGGCAGTTTATCCACCTGTTTTCCGTGTCTTCTGGCAAACTCCAAACACTTCTTTATGTAAGTAATTTTAAATATGAGGAAGGGGGAATCAGAGCTCTAACTGAAATAGCAGTAATTTGTCAGCTTCCAGGAGGAGAGATTAAATTTGCTCTGTCATTTGGTGCACAGGCTGGAAGTGCAAGATTGTCTCCTGATCTTTCTGTTAATAGGTAACCTGTATACACCAGATTAATCTGCAGGAGGATGTGGGATCACAGCAGACTACAGTCCTCTCTCATTCCCTGCTTTTGGAAAGCAGTCCTGCATAGGCTTTCCTCCTTTGGATAGGATTTTTTTTTCCTCCCAGACTGTTTCAAGTGCTGGTTCCAACATTAAATGAGGAAAAAGCTGGTGTCTCAGTAACCCAAGATATGCTGCAGTGTTCTAGCTTACATCCTCTTAAATCCTCAGTTAAGACTGATAGAGTGCACTATGAATTGGGACATCATTCTACATTCCCCTTGCTGACCCTGCTGCTTTGCTGATAACCTGTAACAGAGCTGCAGATCTGGACAGTGACTACAGGGAAGTTGGATGGTTGCCTCAGCTGGATCCATCTGGGCTGCATGTGACAGAGCTCTCAGCTGAACAAAGTCAAATGAGAGCAGCTAACAGGAGGGGAGTTTCTCTAGCAGGTTAAATAGGAGAGCCGTGAGTTACCTTGATAAAATGCAGGAATCCTCTGAAGAAGAGTCAGACCTTTCTTTATTATAGGTCTGTTGTAATAGATCTGAGAGCACACACATTTTCTTCTACACCAAAGTAATATGTACTCTATAACTATATACTAGTAACAATATGGCTGGGCTGTATGCATTTCGGATAAGGCAGAAGAGAACATTGGTTTTTGGAACAAGAAATACCTGGGCAAAAAAGTGGGGTTTTTTTGTTTGTTTTGGAGGTTTTTTTAATTTTTTGTTTGGTTGGGTTGTTTTGGGTTTGGTTTTTTTGGTGGTTTGTTCTTTGTGTGTGCTTTTTGTTTGGTTGGGTTTTTTTTTGCTTTTTATACTGTCTATTGAATCTAGATGAGATACAGTTACAACTTCTTATGGTGAGGCATGCTTTGTTAAGACTAGTAAAAATGTGTTTGTGTCAACAGTGGGCTAGTTTGGAATTTGTAATGGCAGTAATTTTGCAAGGATTTTTAATGGTACTTCTTTTGGGATGTAGACCCCAAGTGTACAAAGGAAGAAGTCATCATGTCAGTCCTCTTAAAGACCAACAAGAGGAATTAATCTTTACAACAGAGCTAGAAAAGTCTTTCTAACAGATCAGTTTTTCCTTTAGTATTGTAAAAGAACCTGTCATGGTGGCAAATGATCCATAAGGGATTATGAAGAAGCAGCAGAGGTATTTTCCCATCTGTTACAGAATTCCTTACACTTGGGTATCTGTGTCCAGAAGGGAGTGTTGAGAGAGAAGTGTTATGGGAGAATTTGCTGCTTAGATATCTAATTTAATTCAGGTTTGAAATTACTGAATTTTCTTAAGTATAGTTTTCATAAGGTGCTCATCCCCTGCCTCCAGGAACTAGTAGGTTTTTTGTATTTTATTCTTTTAGCCTTGAGAGATCAGGGTTCCAGTTGTCTGCAGAAACAGTGAAGGAAGTATAGTGAAGTCAAGTGTTGTGCAAAATAGAAAAAATGAAAAATGTAGTCAGCAGCTTTCCTATCACCTCTGGTCACACCTTCCTCTTGATCAGGGGTGTGTCCCACCTTCTGGGATGTGGAGGTTTCTCTTCTGCAGCATATCAAGGGAATGTGAATCACAAAGTCACCTTTTTGGTCCTTTATAAACCTCACCCACTTCTCGGTAAAGGGATGGATGGTAGAAAGATAAAGTCGTGACCTTTCTTTGCAGAAGTGTATTGCCTAATTGCCAGCCTACTTAATTTATTAAATATAAGAAATATATGGATAACCACAGAACCCCATTAAGAGAATTTATCTTCTTATTCAAAGCACCATCTGTACAATTTCCTCAGTGCCTATACATGAGTTTCTCCTGAAAACCCTTTGAAGTATGTTTTCTTTCTGGCTATGACCACCTGGATAAGCCTGTAGCACGGATACCTGTGTGCACGTGCATGCAGGTTCACACATACATATTTGGACTGTATTTAAGATAAAGGTCTGCACTTTTTAAAATTTTGTTTACTTCTTTAAACATGTCTGAATGGAAGCCCAGGTATAAATCTGCTGTACTGGCTTATGGAATTCCAGAGTTAAGAATTATACCAAAATAGTCCAGATATTAGGAATTGCTACTACTTAGGGCAAAGCAAAGTCCTGGCTGCCTTTGGGCATAGCCTGTTTGCCAAACTAAATTTTAATCTTGTTGTAAGTCCAAGAGTAGAAATGTTGGTAAAAATGCCCAAAGTTAAACAAGTCATGTAAGCAACTGAAGTAAAATTTGTAAGACAGGAATTACCTAGCAACAGAATTTGCTAATAATATACATTTTTCTGCATGTTCACATGCTGCTCAGGAAAGCTCAGATATTATATGTTTGGTACATGTAAACACTAACACCTTCTTCACATGCTACATGTAAGTCTTCATTTTATGAGGGCTTAAGGCAGGATTAAGGCAGGCTTAGGGCTAGCAACCCTAGGTCAAGTCAGACTTGGTTTTGTCTATCTGAATTTTGAAAACCTCCAAATACAGGATAGAAATTAGACAGCCTCTTACTCAAAATAGTGATCAAAAGTGTAAACACAAGTTTAGTTGTCAGTCAGGAGCCCTCTTCAGCTGAAGCCCTCGAGTTAGCTGGTCAGTTATTACTGTTCTTGTTGCTGTTGCCACTTGCTGTCATGCACCATGTGGTACATTTATGCACTGCAATATTTATTTCCCTTAAAATATGCTTTTGGATTACTGCCAGCTTTGGCAGGCTTTATATCCCACATGGTTCAGGATTTGTCTGTGGATTTCTTTCTGTTTAGACCAACTGCTGCATCACCCTTTGTTGATCCTTGTTATCCAAATTATCTCATCTTTCATAGGATTGCAAATAGCAATATTCTTCTTATGTGGGAGTAGGTATAAGCACCAGCTGGTGCTTTGTGCATTCATTTATTCTAATTTTCTTTGTAAATCTTCCCATCCAAAACCAAATTACACCATTACATTGAGACTAATTGCATTAAGAGCTGCTCAACATATAATGTAAAATTAAATGTCTCATAGAGCTTGATGATGCTACACACCAGAAAAGAAGGGTGGAAAACATTACATTATATCAAGTTTTACAGGGTGCAGATGAATCAGGAGAAGTAATCTCAGGCACTCTTCTGAATGCCCACTGCCAAGTAAGCTCTGCTCATACAGATTGTCAGAATGTGATTAACCTGCTGTGGCTTGTGCCTCTGAGGTGCACTGGGCTTTGAGTCTGGGTGCCTTCCAGTTTATGGGAAAATGTCTGACACCTTTTGTGACCGAAGATTCTTCTAAAATATAACTTCCATGTATCATCAAGGAAGAGGTGTCTCTCAAAGTAATGCATGCACTCTTGTGCTTTTCCCTCTCCGTTCTCACCTGCACAAACTATATTAACATTTAAATTGTCATCTTTTGTTCTCTGAGCTAACAACCTGCTGACTTACCTGCTGCAGTCTGAACTGAACCTTGTTTTTCAGAGAACTCTGGCTCTCTGTAGGTGCTCTCACAATAAGACTGTATAAGCAAGGCACAAAGTGTAGTGCTGTTTGCCAGATCTGTACACAATTTGATCTGAAACTAGCACCTCAGTATCTGTTTTTATGTGTATACTTCCAGTGAATGTCAGGGTAGCTTTCATACTACCTGATATGTCACCTGGATGATGGTGGACAGCTTGTTTCATCAAGTTTAAGACTTCAGTTCCCTAGAAAACTAGATATACCCAAAAGAACTTTCAAAGCTGATCAAGAATTATGTGCTTAGTCTTGGCATGAACTTCAGTGGATTCAAGCAAGTTGCTTTTTCCTAAACTCATAATGGAGTTAACTCTGTGAGGCAGAGTCTGAAATATTGCATTTAAATATCTCCTTCTAAATATATTGTGAAATATTCTAGGTTAACTAAAATCATTACCTATGCTGGCTTCTTCCTAAGAAATTTGAATTGGAATGTTAAAAACTCCTTTTCTCATTCAGTCTTCACTTTAAAAAATAATAATGAAGAATCATTCTCCAACTGAAAAATTTCAACCACCATTTATAAAAATAAAGAAAATGTCTAAATACACATCAGTCTAGCCTCAGTCTATGGGCAGGTTAATAGATCTGCTCTAGCTTTTTGCAGAAACCTCACAGTAATTTCTACATCAAAGTCATAACTTTAAGCTGAGCTCTTGAATAGCCTTTGCATGCCAGGCGTCATTAAAGATTGCAGATAGTACACCTAGGTATGTTCTTTGACTTCATTTTGAGTCTTAAAGACCTCTTTGACCTGCTGCCTGAAGCCAGATTCTGATGAATTGTTTGTAATTGTATTCTTAACCTCCAAACTACAGAGAAAGGAGCAGTACTCAGACCTTTCAGATGAGACTAAGCTGATGAAATACCCCACTTGAGGTGCATTTATTTGGCTCTGTCCTATGTCCCCTAAACTGTGCCTAGGCTCTTTGGAAAGCACAGAATTCATAATGGCTATCCTGGTTGTTGTGAGGAGGGGTAGGATTTGTAGCTCAGTTTGACCTTAGATACCAGATGTTGACCTCCTACATTAACCTGAGCTGTTAGAGAAGAGCAGTTGCTGTATCATCATTATCTCTCTGTTAGACCAGAGGAGCACTGTATTTTTGTCTAGACTTCACATCCATTTTGATTGTAAGGGCAATGGGTGGGTGGACATTTCTTCCTTTAGGAGAAACAGGACTCAATTTGTGAGTTACTGTAGCCAGGATCTTTGTTATACATCTGCAATCTATAGGGAGGGGAGTATGGAGGTAAAAAGAAGAAAAAGACTTTATTCAGAAAATTTGATATGGCAGTAGCTTTAAAATGTCCAAGCAATGTTTTGAAGAGCTAACCTGTCTTCTGAGAAAAGCTACCTTATCAAAGTGAAAAAGAACATACTGTTTCTTAACTTCAGATAACCTTTGGAAAAGAAATGTGTGAGATCCTTAGAGCACAGACTTAGGAAAAATGTGTGATGAATGATGTGAAAGATGTTTGTCTGTTTGGTTAGCTTGTTAGGCTATATCTTTGATATACAAGAGAATGCATCTATCAAATATTTTTCCTTTTCTTTCCTTTCTTTCTTGCTTATCCTTCCCAAGTTTTCACTATCATGTTCCCACTCAAAGGGAATTCTGAAGCCAAAATCATCCTCTGGGGCATTTTTTTTCCTTTTTCCATGAGTCAACACCTGAAAGCAGGTCAATTTTCAAGCAACTGGCTGTATCCTTGTAAATCAGAGTAATTGATTTATCCTCTATCTCTTGGCATCAGCTTGGGAAGACACAGGGATAGGGATTGTTCCAGATGACAAAATAGGCACAAACAGAAGCAAAGAGGATAAAGTCTGTAAAAGACAAATGCAGGAAGTGTGTTCCCCCAACAGACTTTGGTGGTTTTAAAATCCTGAACTGGATCCTCCAAAGTAAGAGAAGTTAATTAATGCCATTCAGTTTATTAGGTGGACAGTAATTTGGTCCCACATGGGCCAATTGCCACGTTTCTAACAAGTATGGAGGTCTGTCCAGAGCCACCTAAGCAGGGGCCAAGGAAGCCACAGCACACAAAGGGGTGCTGCAGGAGGAGTGCAGCCTCAGCCCTGCAAACTGAGCCAAGGTAGGGGGGCCACCCAGAGTCCCTGAGATGAGCACATGCACTCCACCCCCAAGGAAGGTTCCAGGTAAACCACAGGGTATCCCTGTGGTCACTTGAACTGTTCCACGGAGTAATTTTTTTTGTGAGCAGTTTTGGTTTCAGTCGCCTTCTTGGCTGCTAGTCTGAGAACAAAACAGATTCCTTGGGTTTGCGGAGGGATCTCTCTCTGGGTCATGTCTGTGCTGCTGCGCAGGCTTGTGGAACAGGCTGAAGCTAGTTCAGGAGAGTGTGCTGCTGTGGCTCAGGAGTGTGCTGGGGCTCTCAGTGCACAGGCAGTTTCTGATGACCTGCCACTGCATGCTGACATTCGTGGTTGTTATTGTCATTCTCACCAGGAAGTGACAGATTTTTATGTAAGGTGCCAGGTCATTAAGTAAGTCTGTCTTGGTTCAGTACCTTCATTTGTATGCAGTAGTGGTTGGGTACTGTTACAGGAAAAATGTTTCTTATGAATTAATGACATTGAAAAAGAGCCTTCTAAAGGAACTGTAATACACTGTACATTTTCTTTTTCATTTTAATTCTGAGTCCCACTGATCCTTTAACACTTTCGGTTTTCCTCAAGCCATATGCTTTGTACAGGACTACAGCAGTTTATACAGCTGTGTAATTTATATAGGACTACAAACTTGAAATGGTGATATCTATACATAATCACTCTATTTAAATAATTGAAATAATTACAGGGCTTCTCGTAAAAAAAAATCTTTTCATATACGAATTCTGGCTGTAGAAATCAAAGGATAATAACAGAAGTTATTCTTCTACTTTTTCTGGAATATCAATGAGATCTTTTTAAGAGTTACTGTGATATTAAAAGCCTGCCATTTTTAAAATGCAGATCGGGTATTGGGCTGATCAAGCTGAGCACTTCTTGCATCTAGTTGCTGTTGAGAGAGTAGCAACAGTTTTGAGCAGTTTCAGACTGAGGAAGAGTGTTTGGAGATTAAACAGGAGCTGTTGTGGAATTTTTAATCTGATATGGAAAGAGGTAACCTAGCAAGGTTTTAATGAGGGAAAAAATCCAGCTCTGCAGTTTGTAGGACTAGTGGAACATTTCATCTCGTGCTAATGGCCTCTTTGGGTAGAGGCATTGCCACAGCTCCTTTTCATTCAGGGGTAACTTCAATTTACATCCTAGCTAACCTGCAGCTTCTCAAAATGTGAAATAAATGGTGCTTATGTCTCCCCCAGAGGCCTGATAAATATCAGTGAATGGTAGCTGCTGCTGCCAGGCTCTAGCAGAAATTATGGCAACATTTTATCATAATGGGAAAGAAGATTTTGCTTTTAAATTGGCACTGATTTTGCAACATAAGTGAGTGGAATATTTTACTGGTGTGATACAAAACATAAGCAAAGTTTATCTGAGCAATTACAATGACTGAAAAAGGAGTAGGTGTGTCTAATATTTACCTGACTGTTTTTTTCCTTACTTGAAAATCTGCAGCATTCAAAGGAAAATAATAAGTTTTTCATATTTTTATTGGATTAGAGAGTAGGTGCCATTTGTATCTCAAACATTTTATTTACAGTTGAGTGAAAATCTTCATGTTAAACATTTTTTCAGCATTAATTCAGACTTAGAATTTTAAAATTTTTAGTATGTATAAATGAGTCTTATAACTTGCTTTGAAATCATTATAAACTGCTTTAGTTACAAGTTGCACTACATCTTCTCAAACAAAAATTGGATTGTGACAACTGAAATAATTACTTCAAAAGCCCCACCCACCTCTTCCTCTTCTCTTTAAATTACAAAACTTAGTATTCCAAAGCAAATACACGGGCCTTATCAAATGAAAAATAATAAAAGACCTGAAATTATCACTCCAAATCTTCCTTTGTGTGAAAGTATGACTTATTTACATCACAGGTTATAATGTTGTCCTGAGAAATTTGAAGCACTCAAGAACTGGAAACAGATTTCTAACCAGCTTTTCTGTTCTGCACTTTGCTATTTCTTGAACCCATTCATAGCACTAGTGCACTGCTTGCTATTATTTTGAGGAAATGTTACTCAACTCATGTAGTTTGTACCACTATTTTTGTTTCCACTCTCACTGAATTTATGAAAAGTTTAAAAATTATAAGGTTCCATCTTACAAAATTATTGGAAAGTTGTGTGGACCACTCATACAGAGCAAGGATGTCAGCCAATATATTTGAGCTGAAAATAATGACATAATTGCATTCATTTCCACCCCTTCAGAATTTGACTATCCATTGTTTAATGTGTGATTTATCCTGCTTATGTCAGACTTCAATTGTAAATAATTTTGGGTAAATTGAGCAAGTAATTTTTTTCAGTAGCCAAAAGCTACCTTTGCTTCAGCAAAACAAAAGCTAATGTTGTTTTCCAATCTAAAGTCTGACTTGATGAAAAAGATATTGGTCATTCAAAATGACCAAAACTTCCACAATGATGTTGATTCACAGATTGTCAAGTCAGATATATTGAATTCAAGACTGTAACAGATGATTTGGGCTTTTTTTTTTCCCCCTTTGCTTATCTTCCCCTTACTTGCCTGCCTAATAAGCCTAACAAACTCAGGGAAAGGTCTTCAGATCTGGCTGGCTTCTTCTGCATTAATCTCATTGAGAAATCTGTGATATAACGACTGACACTGAAATTTGGACTGGGGAAAGGAAATATATCTGATATAGATATCTTGCTGCTATCTATACTAACTTCTTGAAATTAATGGGAATAAATAGCGGGTAAATAATTGACAAAAGTTGCTTCATGAGGAGTGGAACCAGTAGTCAAGTTTATGATTTATTTATGCCCTTTGTACTTTAATACTTTCCATTGTTCCATCTTATGCTCTGTGACCTCTCCAAAGATGAAAAAATATTTAGGAAAACTGAATATATAACCTGAAGGCTGTGCCATCCCAGTAGGTTCTGTTGTAGCTCAACATCAGGTTCAGAGGTTATCGAAGAGAGTTAACGAAGCTTAAAACACACAGGGGCATAAGAGAGATCTGCAATTGTGAAGATTAAACATGCCTATCTTATTAAGGATTTAGAAGGCTAATACAAAGCAAGTGGACTAGAAAAACTGCCATTTGTGGAATGTACCTCAGTGCATGAGCAGTCCCATCAACAATCAGTTCAGCTGCTCAAGTTCCTAATTTAGAATCTGACTTCAGATTACATGGCGGAATACCATTTCACGAATTGTAAATCAAGATTTTCAATTTTTTTAATTTTTGGCATATTTCTTATCTTTATAGTACAAATATAGTGTATTTAATCATAATCTGTTGCTTCAAATAAACAGTATTTAAGATGTTTCATATGTCTTCATGACCCCTCAAGGTCATGAGAAGCTTTTATTTATATTTTTTTATTGAAGCCTGAGTTAATTCTGCTGATAAATGGTTAAGGAGAAGTTTCCTTCATGTGGACCTCTTCATTGCCATATCTGTCCTTTGCTGAAGCATTGCAGATATATTTCATAATAAGGAACATCTGAAACATGTCTGAGTTTTGCTTTTTTGTAGAAAGTTGGAAAACTTTGAATCCGTTAGTTCATTTCCCTCGAGCTGCTCTTTCAACTGTGGAAGGATAATGTTTAATTTCAAATAAAAACTATTTTAAGCAGAACAGGTTTCACAATTCATAACATAATTTTTGTTAAACAAATTTTGTAAAACATTTTAAAATTTTTTAAAATACTTCTGATGTAACTGAACTGCCGGCCTCTTATTAAAATGTGGTATTTTGGAAACAGTGACATTTTCACATGGTCTTTCACATAGGCTGTGTGTTTGTCACCAGTGGCTGCTTCTATAAATGGTATGCCCAGCGCAGGAGGGTGAGTTCACACATCCTTTTCTGTACCCACACACACACACTGGCCTGTGAACTATAAATGGAACAAAAGGATGAACTTCAATGGGCACTTGCCACTTTGCAAGATAAATAAGTGTTGATGAGTTAGAACTTTGTTGATATGCCTGAAGTAGTTTAAATAGAGCCTGTATGACATATGTTTTTCTTGCTATTTTTAGAAGTCCAGCTCCAGTGAGACCTGAAACTACACCAACAACTGTCCCTACAGAAAAGCAGGAGGTTAAAGCTCCTCGTGTGAGGAAGTTAACGAGGCAGTACAGTTTGTGAGTAACATACAGCATTATCTTTGTGGTTTTGCCTACTACAGCTGAAAATGAAAGGGAATGCTAATTATTGCTCTAGCTATGCCTTCTGAAAGGCATGAGTGCAATTACATGATAATGATCTTATACCAATACGATTCCTTTCATCACTGAGAATCTTCATGCTTTTAATACAAAATGAATTTGCCTTTCCTATGCAGTGGCTAACCCTTTGAACTGCAGGCCATCCACCTTTTCCCAAGCTTATGGGTTAGGAATTAAAAACCTCTTTACCACATAAAATGTCAAAGACCTGGTGTGAGCTCGAGCAAGCTGCTCTGTTGGTTTCATTACAATCCCATTTGCAAAATGAGGAAAACAGTCTTTAGTTGTTGGGGCATCAAGCTGTGCTGTGAGCCATTCCCTCTCAGAGAGAGCACCCTCCCTCTCTGTGATTTGTCACATGAAGAAATTGCTGAGCCTGCTACAGCTACAGCCAGAAAAACAAATTCTCTTAGTCCTGGAAAGAGGGGTCTGTGCCTACAGGGCTTTGGCATCACATTTACACGTAATTCATTCCACTTGAAAGTCTCTAGAGATGTGAGGTTCTCAGCAGAAGTGAAGGTCAGCGTTGATTAATCCTCCCATGAAAAGACAGACAAGGCCACCAGAAATTAAGGGAAAAAAGGGATAATGTCAGCATAAATTTATTACTATGAGAATACCAATGCCATAATAAAGAAAAAAAATATCTATGCTTTTTGTGTGGAATGGCAACTGTTAGTCCATCCAGGATTTCAACATTCTAATGTCAGTAAATATATATCAACATTAGGAAAACTTTTCTGTCTCTTCAAAAGGATTCTAATAAATATCAATACATTGTTATTTTCTTTTTCACTGTTAAGAACGTTGTCCTTTTAACAATCTACATTACCAAAACTGAAAAACTATTTAGGACAAGAAACAGAAGAAGTAGTCAAATTGAAGTGAGGAGGAAGATGAGCTATTAGCCATATTGGTATTTGTCCAAGAGGCCAAGAATGGCATGTGGAAACACACAATCACTTTTTGATTGATGAGGTTTTGAGGAACAGTTTTGAACATGTCTTGCTCCCATGTGGATTTTCAGTTGTCAGGTACTAGGTGTGAGGAACAACAGATGAACACATCCAACTACAGGTGTCACCTATGCTGTGGCCATGTGTAGGGCCAAAGACTCCCTAGTTAAAACTATGGGTCGTAATTTTTTTTTTCCTTTTTGTATACCTAAATTCTTTTCAATTTAAATTACCTTGTAGCTGGAATGCAAATAGGGGAAATGTGAAGAAACAGGAAAGGATTATCATGAAAGTAGTACAGTGAAGACCAATTCTCAGTCTTACAGCTAGTGTACTGATAGCTTGATGACTGATAAAATGACCCTAACTCTTATTTTTCCACCTCCTTGTATACACCAGAGTAGCTTCAACCAGCAAGGATGGGGAAGGTGCCAGTGAATTCCTGCTGAGAGTGGGGAGCAAAGACTGGGAAAATGTCAGCTACATGTTTCTGAAAGAGAGACTAACTAGGACAACAGCCCAGCTCTGGACTTCTTACATTAATAAAATGTCTATTCAACAGGCCCAAAATATTTCACATTTTCTTTCCAGCATAAAACCTGTGTACTCTGCATGCTGTGGTGCTGAATTCTATCAGCACCCAGAAGAAATAAAAAATAAAGTTAGAAAAAGATAGTATTAATCACCAAAATTTTATAACATAATTAAAAAACATTGCTAGGCAACCCAGCATAAGGTTGTGTAACCTGTATGTCATGTAGTTTCGAAGTTTTTTGTGTTGCCCAGGCATGCTGCCTTCAAGTGGCACTAAATCAATTGTAGTTCTGTTCTGGAGTATCTGTCAAGCTGGCATGGCAGGCTTCTGTGCACTGTGAGTACCTAATTGGTAGTCAAAATTAGTTCTGTTTTATGAGCAGAAATAATTTTTCTCATTATTTTTTGCTGTGCATTAAGCTGTCAGTCTGTAGTCTTTCCTTTTCACACATTATTCTCAGTAATAAGGCTTCTGTAGGCCAAATTATGGCTCTGTTTACTTCCATCTAATTGCAGCTAACCATTGGACACATCCTGACTCAGGCCTGGCTGATCCCAGTGGTCTGGAGTCAGTGGGGTTCTGCAAAAGTAAATGAAGGTATTACATTCTTTACTGGCTTTCATTTAGTAGCGACAGTACGTGAGATGGAAAGAGTTCAGCTTTACGGCCTAAAGCCCAAGGGAAGAGTGCAACCTCATCTTAAATAAAATGTTTTCTCTGTAAATGGAATAAATGGGACAGGAAAAAGATACCCTCACAAGGATGTTTTTAAAGAGATCCTTTTCGGAGTCAATCCAATTCCTTTAAAAACAGTTTGAAAATAGCAGCATAGACTAGCTCCATAATGAGTGTCAAATCTACTGTTGTCTGAAGCCAATGAAGCAGTCAGATCCACGGATGTATGTCACCATATCTGTTCTTAGGAATGCTGCCAGCCTCCATAGAAAGGAATAAACATTAAAGTGGAGTATCATCTAGTCAGTTCATTTTTACATATACATAACCCATAGAAATGCTTCTTGCACCTAATAACCATAAGATTTCCATTTCCAGATGAGAAGTACCTAGCCAACCCATTTTTAAGGAATCTTTAAAGCTTAAAAAAAATCTAATTTACTTGAAGAGGTAGCTACATTTCAGAGGAAAGAGCAAATGGAGTTTCGCTTCAAAGCACTACAGCAGACATAGAGGTTACCAGTGCCTCCTGTGATGCAAATGCTGTCAAAAGTCCAATGGCATTTTCTAATCAGAAAATCTGTCTGTTTTTATCAATGGCAGTGACGAAGATGACCTTCCTCCAGCACTGGCAGCAGCAGCAGCAGCAGCATCAACACCTGTGTCTTCAGCATCTCCCGGGTCACAGAAGACGTGTACGCCGCAAACTTCAGAAGGACAGACACAGGTTTCGCCTGGTGGCAAGGTAACACACAAAGAGATGAGCTTATGTCACTTGGGAGAGGGTTCAGGAGGGGTAGGAGGGAGCTGAGAGTAAAAAGTTTTCCCTAGATGGAGCAATTATGCATTTAAGAGTAGTTTTTAATGCAGAGTTGTAGAAATATGTTTAACTTGTGAAAGGAAGTACTTAGAGCCTGCTCCAAGACCCACCTAAAATTCATAACAATTTTTCATCAGGTTTAGTGGGCAGTGGATCAGGATTATTCACGTGGATTTTAAAGGTGCATAATTATGTTCTCTGTCTTTCCTGAGTAGCCATACCTGAAAAACATGGTGTGAAATTTTACATTCATTTGGCAGTCTGTGCTTTGAGGAATTAAAAAAAAAAACAACAACAAAAATAATCAGCAAAATTAAAGAAATTAAATGGTTCTTTATTCCAATGCTGGGTTTTATTTTTGCCTTTAGAGTTCCACAGATGCTGGGAGTACATTTGCTTTGGAGCCAGGTGACCTCCTAATGGATTTCACAGAGGCCACACCAATGGTAAATAGTTTTAGTTTGTAACCAGGAAAATGTAGAAGTTTTCAATCATTGTTTGCAGCTAAAATGAATGCAGTGTGTTACAGAGTGCACAGAAATAAAGTAAGTTTCCTTGATATTCAGTGATCCTGAGCCTCCATCAAACTCAGCTCAGAATTTCTGAAAATCAGTCCACATCAACAACTCTTATGGCTGATCTTCTCAATGCATTTATTGTTGGATAACTACTTGTTTCTTTCTCTTATCTTTACACATTGCTGCACTGGTTTCACAGGCTTCTTTGTTCCTTTAATATAGATTCCTAATGTGATCATAACTTTGCTTTTGGGAGTTGTCGTTTTAAAGCAAAAAGTCACTTCTTTTTGCCACAATTTTGTTCAGAGCTTACCTAATAGCCAATCCCAAGACGTGTACCTGCACTTTCACATTTCATTAGCGGAGTTCTCTTCCTCACTTTATACAAAATTGCCTAAAATATGTTGATTGTTAACTTATTTTTTTGGAGCTACGTGATTTATATTTTTGCGTAAAAGCCAGGGCGATATGCCAGTCCCACTGATATCAAGGTGCCTCTTGACTTCCGTTATCTCAATTTTTTCATCTCAGATTCTCAGCAGATTTTTTGCATAATCATAATATGATCCTTAACTTCCCCCAAGTCATCCTGCATTGCAAATAACTCTAACACCAGATAGCTCCTCTGCTGTCCAAAGTAATTTTTGCTGTCTTCTAGAAACTACAGTTAAAGAGTATAAAAAACATGACAAAGGCAGCACTACATTTTGGGGATAAATGCTTTTGGTTTTAGGTAATTCTGTCCTGGGCATTTATTTTAGTACATGGTTAGGTCCTAGTTTACAGTATTGGAAAGGTGCTGTGGGGTTGTGCCTTTTACTTGCAAGACTGTATTGTAGCTGTCTGTGAATAACTGCTGGTTCCCTGTCACCACTGGATGAGGGCTGTGGGGCTTGACAAGACACAGGCAGACTGAAATCAAAACTACCAGAAAGGAGGTTGCAGTGAGGCAGGTATTGGTCTCTTCTCAAGTCAGAAGTGACAGGACAAGAAGAAACAGCCTCAAATTACTCCTTAAATTGCATGTTAGTAACAGTTTGTTCACTGAAAGTTTTATAAAGCTTTGGCACAGGCTGCCCAGGGAAGTGGTTGAGTTGACAGCCCTGGACGTATTTAAAAGACCTATGGATGTTGCACTGAGGGACATGGTTTAAGGAGGAACTTGGCATTGCTGGGTTGTGGTTGGACTTGATCTGAAGGGCCTTTTCCAACACAAGTGAATCCATGATTTTATCTAGGTTAGAATGTCCTTTTCTATATTAGTAGCCCATTTATCTGTTGAAATCTACAAATAGATTTCTTATTCTAAAAACATACAGTGGATTACTGTGTTAATCAGAATTTTAAAAAATGAATCATGGAGACTTTAGCAACTGATCTACTCTAGATAACATAGGTTTGTGTTTGGGGTTTTTTCCATTTAACAGAAGTCAGCATTACACACTTTTTCCTTTTCAAACTGAGGATGCAGGCTTTTTGCCCTAAATATTTTACCAAATCATGCTTTCCCCTTCCCTACCCCACCACCCACTGATGTAATTTATCATACTGTATGTTCATGAACTAACCTTCCATTGACTTTCTTGGCTTTAATATTTTGGAGAGCAGGTACTGCCCAGCATCAATCAACCCTTTTTGTTTTGTTTAACATCTATAAAGGTCAACTTGTTCTCTACAGAGCAGATATTGTTTACAGACCTTTCTCTGCAGTTTCACTGACTACAGGCTGCTCTCAGCTGAGGTTTGAATGAAAAGTTTACTCTTCAGGGAGAGAGGCTCCAAGCAAAGACAAGCTAAGGGCAAATGTGTAGCTTTGAGACAGTCAGATTATTTAATAATTCTGTTGTGACAGAGTATGCTGTCTGGTATTTGAGGGTCAAGGTAATGTACAGCTTAGCATCGTGTTACTGTCAAGTCTGTGGTCATGTGCTGGTTTTGCATGCTGTGACCTGGCCCTTGGGAATTTGTTTGTTAATTTAACCCATTTGTTTCGCATTCAATGACAGGTACAGTATCTGAAGGAGTTGTTCTTGTTGTCTTACTTGGGGTATTTGCCTGAGGTGATAGACAGAAGTTCAGGTTCCTGTGTAGTCAAGGTTTTCCTGCAGAGGATCATTCAAACAGCTGCCTTGTCTTTTTTGTCTGGGCTAGAAAGACAAAGGCAGCTAAACTGGTCATCCAAAACTAGGTTTTGTAATTTGTTTTGGTCATTATATATGCTGCCAAACTTCCCCAGTTCGCTGGAGAGCTGTTAATTTGAAGCAGCTTTAGATATTCTCCTTTCTTTTCTATAACATTACTTGTGGAGAGTGATTAATAGTCACTGACTGAGCTGCATGATCTTCGTTGTTCAGTGTCCAACCATTGATGCTTCCTGATGACCTTGGGTTTTATCCATATTTTGCTACTGTTGCCAGCAAAACAGTGTAAGATCCCAAATACAGTGGAATATATGCTGAGAATTACGCTTAGAAGTGGAGCTCAGAAAACCAAATTAACTTATAAAAATGTAAAGATTACTGAATGGAGCGAATTAATAGAAATCATCAAGGCTGCCATGCAAGGATGAGAGCAATCAAATTTGTCTACTCGATCAGCCTGGAGGAGGTATGTACAAGAACCATCTGATCTCTAATGGTCACTTAGTCATCAATACTTAGACTGCCAGTAACAGCAGGGCAATTACGGGGCAGGCTGATTTCAGGAAATCATTTTGCAGGAAAAATAATGTACATTTACTAAAGCAGATTGCCTAGAGGGAAAGGTATCTTTTGTGCTCTGCAGTCCTAAAACCCTGTGGTTTATGCACACTTCTACTCATTCTTCAATTAGATCCTACAATTAATTGACTACAAAATATTACTTGTTGTCCTTAATATAATTGTAACATGAATAGAAGAAAATCTTTATCTTTTTTTACCGTTCTATTGTGACTTTTAGCGCTGTATCCTTTTAGCTTGTATGTAAACAAGATTCAATCCCTCCTGCTTTTGTGTTTTGGAAAAAGCAAATGGATTAAAAAAATGCAGCATCATATATGACGAATTATATTATCACATTAGGAGCATCCTTAATGAGGTATATTAGAATAAGTTTTGTCAGTGTAGTATGCTCTTTTTCTTCTTTGTGTTTCTAGATATTCTGGAACTGGAAATCAAAGCTGGAGCTTTAAGCTCTTCTGTTGCAGCTTATAATCAGTGTTATTTCTGATATGTGTACGAATGCAGAGCTTGTTTAGTTACAGAAAACTCAGTCTTGAGACCCTGAATTAATGCAACAGCTGCTACACCGCACTGGCAATACCTTCTCAACCAAGGGAAAAAGCCGGTGTGCACAAACTTCAGTTTGACTTAATGGAGTAGGACAAAAGAAATCAGAGTTTTACATACAACATAGAGCTATTCCTAAACTTAGACTAAGGTTTGTTATGCAAGGTGGATGGGCTAGGACTAAGTCATGATCACATCTAAAGAAGTATCAGAGCAGTAATTTACAGCTGGCTACGTACTTTCAAATTCTAGGTTATCTCATGCTGTATCAAGTGAATAATTTTCTAGAGCTTCACCTGCCATCTATTGGTGGAAAACAGAAAGTAGAAAATTATTTGCCTACTTGAAGCTTGAAATATAACATTTAAAATGTCTAAATTACCAATATGATACTTTAAAAATGAAACATAAATGCTTTCATTGTAATACAAGATATTTTGATTTAAGAGTTGGAAACAAGTATGTCTATTTTAGTCATAGCATTACTAGGGTATGCAATCCTATTCATCCAGAGGGATCTCACTTAGTCTGAAAGTGTACAGATTTTGATGTATTAGCATCCACTATTTTGGAAATAAAGTGAAGGTATCCAGGTCAAAAGTGAGTCAGCTCAGGGTGAAACCGGAGAAGTTTTTGTATCATGATGAAGGTGATAAAACATCCCTGCAAACTCTGAGTAGATAATAGATGGTAAAGAAATATTAGACAAAGAGGTAGTGAATAGAGCAAATAAGTAATGTATCTTTTCATTCCACTCCCCCTTAATGGTTTATATATTAATAGAGTTTATTTAATTTTTGGTTGCTAAATTTTTATGACAATATTACAAGGTACCAATAAGCCAAATAACAGAGTGGGAAGTGAGTTCAGTACTTCTCACCTTCATTTTGAAGAACTTTTCACTCTCTGTGCAAAGGAATTTTTCAGTGGAAGACATGCAAACATACCAAACTCTAATACATCCATAACCAGTCCTTTTGGCATTGAATTCTAAACAACTGTGGCCATGATGTAATTCAAGACTGATATTTGATAAGAACATTAGCATGTATCTACTATCTAACGGGCTGAAAGTATAGATCAAGTATCTTTGCATGCCCCCAAGATCTTTAAAACATCTCAGTCAGAGATAAATTTATAAATACTTTATATATGGTGAACTACATACTGAAGAAAAAAATAGGACTCTTGAAGACTGGGTGATATATTTCATAATTAGAAGCTTTCTACTTTTACACCTTCATCACACAAACAACAACAAAAAGTTTCTTAGTATGAGTGAGATGCAATAACTATGCAATAGATTCAAAGGGGAATATTAAAAATGCTATTTCCCAAGCCAGCTTCTCAATTAACAGTATTTGCACACTCAAATTTACATGCAATGGCCAATTTTGAGTAAAAGAATTTGCTAAAATAAACTGTCTCTTTGACATAGAAATAAGAAGTAAATGCAGCAAGCAGGATGTCAAATGCACATTTATTCCCAGTTTCAAGTTCATGCCCTTTAACTCCATATTAAACTAAGAAAAAGCAAAGAACTGCAGTTGTGGAAACAAGCAACATTAATGCAAAAAAATTACAGCAACAGGCAATAAATCTAGTTCCATGTGAACTTAAGGAATACTCTAAATTTACTTATATTGCAAAGGACCATTCTTTCCTGCTGCAAGAAATGGACATTAAGCTGGAAGAGAACACATTGCAAAGAAAAAACACTGTAAGGCTCAGTCAAACTGAGCAAACTGAGGCAAAACGCATTTGCCTGGGGATTTGCAGGAAGCGCTCAGGGGCCCACACAGTGTAAGGCTCCTGGGAGTATACAGCTTGAATCAAGCAAATACATGTTACCTGAGCATCATTTAGGTTATATAAGGCATGTGAATAACTAGGGATGGGACTAAAACCTTTTAGAAGAATCATAGTCTTTGGGCAACCAGATAAATGGGTGAATACATAAAACATTATAAATAGGACTTGTGACTAATATGTAGTTCTGCAAGGTACAGGGCTTTATTGGTGGATGCCAGTTTCATAAGCAGTCTGTTGAATTACTAACAGACAAGATAACTGACTGTCAGGCTCAGAGACAGCCCCTTGAATCTTTGCTTAATATTCCCTAAAATGACTAAAAGTCTTTGACTACTACTTAGCTATTTAGGGACTTGGTCCTATTCATCCATTATAGAAGTAGTCAGTGAAGAAACAAAGAGAATTCTGAAAGATGAACTTTAAGCTTCTACATTTACTTTTCTTTTTTCCTCTCTTTTAAGTAATTTAAATTCATTGGTTCAATATGTGTATTATTGCCCCATTATCTGTACGGTGAGCAGAACAAGTTGTTGAACTTTGTAGATATGTGACAGATGATTCAACACTCTCTATTTCTTTTAACTAATTGAAAGTGAATTCTCAAAAAAATAAGATCCACAAAGTGAAATCCATTGCTGACTTTGCACCACCTGTGACCCTGTGATAAATTGGATATTATGTGTATATGAGAAAGAAAAGATATATTCCAAAAATAGAGAAATGCATTAAACATAAAAAAGTACAGGCATATGTCATCTAATTGAGTGCTTTTAAATAATCAATGGTCCCATGGCTAACATTTTATAAAACTTGAGGTGAAGGTGAGGTGCAATGTCAGAAGGTCGTTTGGATCAAGAGGGCAGAAGCTTTTCCCTAGAGACATGATGAATTCTGCCATGTACAATTATTTTTTGTCACCTTTCTTGCTTCTTGCTGTCCTAACCATTCTCTTGCAATCCGCGTGCCTGCTCCATGTTCATAGAAGTTATAAAGTGCAAATCCCTGTCAGTAAATCTGGTTTCTGCCAGAGCACGCAAGCAGGCTGGTCCTGGGACTTAAGACTTTGGCTGGACTTTATAGCAGGCCTGAGCAGATGGGATCTCATTTGAGAAGATATTTACATCAGATGACTGAAGGATCCTGTACAACTTGTGTGCCTGCAGAGAGATAGAATCAGAAAAATACTCTGTAGCTAATGACTGTGAGATTGTTGTACAGTGGTGGAATGTTTGCTGTGCCTGTACAGTGGGTGGTTCAGTGGCCATTTCCATACTTGCCTATGAAGCTGGAGGACTGAGGTTGAGGCGTCACAGCTGCACATGTAGCTCCTTCTATAGATGTGTGTTGGATGGTTTAATCTGTTCCCTAGTGGGGCTGAATACTAACTCTACAAACAAAATGGCTTAGCTTAAAGTAAAATCAACTATGAAACCCTGTGGTTTCACAGATGGCTCTCCTGAGGACTGTAGGAGTGATACATTTGCAAGCAGTGTAGTTTCTGGAGTAGTACTCCAAAAAGAAGGACTGTGGTTGTTGAAATTACTTTAAAGTTTGATCAATTTATAGGAGGGGGTATAGGATGTGCTTGACTCCAGTAATGGTGACTTGAAGCCCACTGACAGGCAGGGTCCCAGGGAGTCTTCTCCTTGAGGATGGAGAGCATCTGCCAAACACCACATTCAGGACAGTGCAAGACTGTATGTGTGCTTCTCCTTTTGTGCAATTAGTGCACTAACCATTTTTAATCCAGAGTTTTTCTCAGTACCTCTGAAGTGATATAGGTTGCCACCACTTCAGTAGTGTTTAGGAAGGTCATAAAACTTGAGGGTCATGAATATTATTGAAGCTTAACAAAAAAGGAGAAGAAGAAGAAGAAGGAAGAAGA
>VWYI01048569.1:0-42668 GCA_013399455.1 Anthoscopus minutus
ACATTGTCTCTGGAAAAATTATAGGTCAACATTGTCCTTAGCACTCGACATAAGTAGTAGAGGTAAAAATATAGGCGAGATACTAATATAATATTAATATTCCTGCTTTGGACAGATAATAGGCAAAATTAATGAGTTTGAATTAGTAGAATATGGGACTGCAGATGCTGTTTACTTAGAAAGATAGTTGAAAAATTACCATTATCTGAGCAATTTGTTTTAGATTGCACTAAAAGATCAAAATCTGTCTGCAGAAGACAATGTTTGATCATTCTATACAAGTTTTTTTCAGCTTAATTATTGGCAGCCATCTTCCTTTTATCAAGTTTCAAACTGATGAGGAAGGGATCACCCAGTGCATCTGCTAAAGCTCTATATTCCAGTTCAATATAACTGGGGAGATCTTACAGAAGGAAACTATTGATTTCTGAAAGCTTTTTCCTATATTTTCACTGCCTGATTATTGTGAGGGAGCTCCATACACTTTTCTTTGTATTTTGACATTTGAGTTCAGAGCTGGTTACATACTCGAACGCCAAGAGCCAATAAAAACAGCTAAATCTGGGATGCATTAGGACTATAAAGACACATGTACTGGAAAAGCTGCAACCATTGTGCACAGCCATGATCAACTGTAGCCTCAGGTTTGGTTGTAAAATATTATGAATATCATGAAGGGTATTATGTTAGTCACTATAATCCTGATAATTTATCAAATCGATTCAAAAGATATTCATAACTTATACTAGAGAGAATTTGTAATGTTTTTTTTTTCATCACATCTGAACCAATTGAGTTAATATTGCAATATTGACATAGCTTCTGTCAGGTGGCATATTGCTTTAACACTTCAGAATATTTATTTAATCTATTTTTCCCTATAATTTCAGAAAAAATTTCTTCCTTTGATATCTATGATTGAGTATCTGACAAGGAAGAATTTCATTAAGGTGTCATTTTCTTTTACTACAATACTGGACATGGTTTAATATTTTTTTTTAAATATGTGCTTTACTTATTGTAATATACAGTATGCATTTGTGTCATGTCTGCATGCAATGAAACTCTTTAAAAGCACATTTTTGATTGTGTTAGTAAACTTGCCAAGTAGTTCAGCCTAGACAGCATTAAAAAATTCAAACACAACTAAAAACCAAAACAGAAAACCCCCAAATAAAAACCCAAAACCACAACCCCAAAATAAAAAAATACCAAAACAAACAACAAAAATCACATTTCCCCCCCCCAAAAAAATACCCCAGTGCTGTAGCTCAGTCTTGGCCTTAATAGAAATTCTATCTATGCAGTATTAACGATGCAAACCAAAGCCTGTAGGAAACTGCTGCTAACTCTGTGGCAAACTGTCCCTGAGTCCTGAGACTGAGCAATATGTCATGAAGAGGACAGAAAATGCAGGAGCAGCATCACAGAGATTAAATCTTTGTATTTGGAATACAAAAAGTAAAAATAAAAAAAATCAGGTTACAAACAAGGCTATTAGCTTATTGTGTAACTCTCATCACCTTTCCTCTGGAGCGCCTTCAGAAATCAGTGTACAATCAACACACCAATTGGTAATTCCATAGGGAAGGTCTTCCTATCTTGTCCTTGACAATGTAGGAAATCTGGATAAACTCTAGGGAGATGTCTAAGACTTGTGCAAATTTTTGGCCATCTGAATAATGCTCTTGCTGTTTTGATTATGCTGGTCTGTGTATATGATACACGTTGGACAATTAGCTGCACAAAGCCATTTTAAACAGGTAAGTAAAATATGCTGAATAGCTGGGAATCAGGACAGGGAAACAAAGATGGGTGCAATCAAGGAATGTTGCATAGCATCATTTTACTTATAAGCTAGGTAATATAATGGAAGCTAGATAATATAGATAATAGCTAGACAGATAATAGATATTTGCTATAACATGGAACACATAGTCTCAGAGTCTATAGTCCAAAACTAAATTAACATTTTATTGGAAACTGTAGTTGTGTCTATGCACTGCTAAGGTGTTAACAAAACTGGGCCACTTCCTCAACAGCTATATTAAAAAAGCTTCTTTTTATTTCTCAGTATTAAAAAGAACTTCAGACGTCTTTGGCCACCTATTACCATGAGTTAAATTAAAGGAAAGGTCTCTGCTAGAGCTTATGTAATCAGGGGGCTGTAGCATCACAAAGCTGGAGAACTCCATCCATTTAAAAAACAGGAAGCAATAGATTAATGATGACCAGAGTGTTTGTAGTCCAAGAAAAACTCTGGCTAAAACACTTCTCATCTGTGCCTTTAGTGATTTTCCTTCACAGAATCCTTAATGAGATTTGTGAAAAGAACATGCATTCCCAACACTTAATCCTCCCAGAAAAGAAAAAAAACTTCTGCTATTAAATCAGCACCCTCTTGAACACTGAACCTCTCGAGTGCAGCAGAATTTCATCATTTGGGAGCACTAGAAACAGCTTCCCTTAATTTGATACAGTGTGTATTAAAGTCAGTGATGAATTAATTTAATGCCAGACAAATCTTCAAAAGCAAAAGAATTCTTTTGTTTTTAATTAGAACCTCCCTTCTTTAGATATTAAAATTTAGATCCTCCAGCTTTCTCTAATTTACCACTGTATTTTTAGAAGCATATTTCTAAACATTTGCCAGTAAATATATGGTCATGTCACTACCCTTCCTGGATATGACATCTGTTTATATCACAGACTGTCTGTTGCAGTCTTATTATACCGGATGAATAAGATTTTTAAAAAATTAATTTATTTCAGCTGTTCTAATGCCAGTTTTATTTCATACAACCCTGAAATACTTCAAACAATACATGGGTTTAGTCCTTTTAGTCTAGCTCCAGCTGAATAATCCATAACAAAAAAGAAAAGTTGTTTTACATTGTCTCAAGGATGTTTGAATAAGTAAGTCTATTATGATTTCCATTTAATATTGGGAATACAGAAAAATACTAGATACATTTTTTCACTTGTGAATAGCATATCAGAAAATTTTTCTGTAGTGAGGCTGAGATTCAGAAAGATATTTGGGCATATAATTCCGATTTCATAACTACAGGGTTACATCTATCAAGCACTTCAAGAATGCTGGCTACTGTTAACTCTTGGTTACCCAGGACCCTGGTGCCTGTTTGACATTTCAATTTTGCCTCTTTCTAGTCTCCCATTTTCCTTTACAACTGCCCTCAACTGAAACTCCAGCCTTGGTTTGCTTCCCCAGAGAGAAAAGTGCTCCTTTTCTCTGTAACTTATAGTTTGGGTCACAGTCTTGATTCACAGAGAAAGAAAATAGGAAGTTATAAGTAATAATAACAAATGCAGGTTACTGGGAATGTGCAAGGAAATGAAAACCTTTCAACATTGTTTAATTTCAAGAAAAGAAGATTTTTATGGTCCACTGTTGATTGTGCACAAAATCACAGAGACACTGGCATTTCTGTCTGGGTAATTTAATAGCTTCCCGTAAAAAAATTATTATGTGCTATCAATGTTTAAAGAAAACGTTAGAAAAGCATATTATATATGGGTGGTTTTTATAAATACTTTTAAATAAAACATTGTATAATTACTAGATGCAGCAACTACAATAGGCATTTCATATTGCTCACTCAAAAACTCAATTCCAATTGAATTTTGCACCGTGAGACTTAGGCCAAAAGAACACTTGGTTCTAAGTTTTACAGGAAAACATAAACAAAACACAGTTTTTCATGCCTGAGTCTACTGTATAACGATCCATCTAATTAATTACATATCTAATGGAAAAGTTGTTTTAAATAGATCAGTGGGATATCTATTGAAACACTGATGCTTTTGTAGCATTTTTGATTACAGCTTTATTTGGGTCTATATGAAATTTCATCTCTCAGTCCAATTAGCTCCACATGCCTGTGATCCCTTCTGCTTCTTTGTTTACTGTTGTACAGTTTATCTGAGAATCAAGTTACCTTAGAGTGCAACTCAGTGATAATCTCACGTCAAAGATCAGAACTTTTAAAGCAGTATGGAGTACCTGTGATGGGAATTGCTATTTGGATCATTATACTAAAACCAGAGAGGAATATTGTACTAGAAAACAAAGCTTTTGACATGTGAGCAATGTTCAGAGGGTCAAACACAAAAAATGTTTTGTGACCAGCTCCTCTTTTTTTCTCATGCAAAAGGGATTTGGCTGTCCTTGCTGTCAGCACTAGCATTAACTACTTTAACTGTACTTATTTTCTAAACTCAAACTGTACCTAGAAGAAGATCATTCAAATCACAGTTGTATACAGAGATATACAATTGATCCTGAAGTAATAAACTCTTTATAGAAGCATTGGCTGCTGGATCCAGTTCACTTAACTCTGCCTTGTAACTATGGTCAACTATCAAGCAAGTAGTGGGGAGGAGATCTTGCAGGGCAAAGCTCCTCTGTCAGTTGTGACTTGTGTTTCCTTCTGCAATGCAGTGTGATATTCTATACTTGCTGGAACTCTACCATTTCCATGAGCTTCACAACTCTGCAGACTTAATGAGCTTGGTGTTTCTCTGAGTACAGCCCAAAGAAACAAAACCCACAAACTTGATTCTTCGCTTTTAAGTAGGAAAAGGGAAACACAACCAACCCCCTCAAACCATCAAAAAGGTATAGAGAGATCAAGCAACACAGAAAAGTAGGTATATTCAATAACTATCATACACAGAGCATAACATGAATAATGTTTTTTTAATGAATGTAGCAAACTAAGCTACAGTTTTTGCAAGTCCTGCTGCATGCTAAACAGGCATGGCAAGAATTACAGAATTATTGTGGTTTGAGGGGATCTCTTGAGGTCATCTTGTTCACCTGCCCTGCTGAAGCAGGGACACCTAAAGCTGTTTGCCCTGGACCATGTCTAGGACATGGTCACGGAGCATGTCCATGTTCAATTAAGTACACTCTGATCGTGTTCCTTAGTGGGAGGTGTCCTTGTCCATGGCAGAGGGGATTGAGACTAGATGATCTTTAAGTCCTTTCCAACATTTCATATTCTATGATTAATTCTATGATTGTGGCACTGCAGCTGTGTAATACTTACTAAATGCTTGGAAACACCATAAACATTAACTTCATGTTATCATTCATCCAAACCTAGGATTAGTGTGATCCAAAACAGATGAATGAGGAAAACAGCTACTGTTTTAAATAGCTCAATTGTACATTTTCTGGGCAGAAGACAAACGAGCTGTAAATCACAGTTGGTCAGTTTAACGTGGCCTCAGTGGTCCCCATCAACATAAAACCAAACTCGGGAATCATTAGAACATAATAACATTTTCCATGGGTGTGGTGTTAACCTAGCCACAAGAATAAAGAAGCACACTCCATATGCAACTTTAAGTAACGTTGCAGATGATTCCCATGTTTATTAGAATGTGGAATAAATGGTTAGTTAAAAAGGTGATGAACACTTCGTGTTGAAAAGGACTTAATAAAATAGATTATACCCACCATTAAGCATTGTATTCTAACACATACTCTGTGGCTGCTTTGGGAAGAAGATGGTTGTTTTCATGCAGTTGATACCAGGAAACTAATCAACTTCGTTCTATTCTCATTACTGTTAATTTTATATTATACTATACTATTATTCCACAATACCAAGACATGAAGATCTTTCCCACACAAAAGCCATCTACTTTTATTTATTAACAATTCATATATTTTCCTTAAGACCTAAAAGAGTTGATTCTCTTTAATACATACCAGTGAAACTCTTCAATATTTTTTACATCTCTTCTAATCAAAGAAAAGTTAGAATGCTGGTAATATAAATTTCTATAAAAATATTGTCTTTTCAGAACTATCCTCCACCACATACTTATCGTGTACCAGTATTTTAATTGGCTTTGGACAGGCTTAGACTAGATCTCCAGTGATTTTCTAGGAGTATCAAAATTCTGGTTTTATAATTGCTTTACCTTTTGTTCAGTATTTCATAAAGTTTACTGATCTATGTGTAGGAAATAGCACATAAATCCCCAAACCACTGGGAGAGGCAGAGAAAACTAATGGAAGAATTGTCTGTTTTAGCTATTAACTAATTTTGTAGTTTAGTCATTTTTTTAAAAGTAGAGTAAAAATTGCACAGCTTAATCAATAAGAAGGCAGACTTTCCAGTGTGGATGCCCTTGAAACTGTTTTTTCTGCATCTGCTTTCTTCCAAGGTAAGTTTATGACCTGAATGCATGTTACATGACTGTGTCACATGGCAAAGCTTTCTTTTGCCTTTTTTTCCCCTCTTCTTTGTTCAGCTGTACTGTCAATTTCCTTCAGAAAACTTTCTATCCAGGAAGAGCTTAGCTTTTGTCATCAACATTGGCCAAGGAAAAGCCAAAAATGAGAAAAAAAAAATTTCTTGGTCTCAGTAGTGTTGTAGTAACCCTCATAATTGTTCTAAGATAAAAAATTAAGAGGTTTTTCCTCATAAACTTGCAGATCATAAAGAAAGCTGGTATATCACATAGCCAAAAAAAGAATCCATTTTAAATATATATACTCTATCAACCAAATTAGCTTTTATGCTCACACTAGGAATAGTAATGTAAAAAAATTGCTGGAAAGCACAATTCTCTTGGAGGTTCCCTATTAAATACTATAGCTACCACTGAAGGCTTTGTGTCAGGATGTGTTTATGTCAGGAAATTCACAGCAGCAGCAGATTTTCCCAGACTTTCTAAGAAATAATACTTGTTGCTTTTCTCTATAGCTAATCAGAAAAATGTGCCTATCTGCACTGTTATCATTCATAAATTGTATTTAGGAACAAACACATCCTTTGTTCACAGGGTCTTCTTTTACAACTCTGGAGAAACATGTAGGTCCAGTAAATTCAATAGGAGTTTAACACTGACTTTTACTGAGCCAAGATTCCAGTCCCTGCATCAGACTTTTCCCTGTCAGGAAGGTCGTTTCCGATTTCTCTGCTATTGTAAAGGAGCTGAAAGTGAAGACTGAGTTGTTTGCACATGGTCAGAGAGCTGTCAAGGGGGTCTAACTTATATGATGATTAGATCCTTAATAAACTGAGGATAAAGGGGGCAAAGTTTTGTGTCTGTATTCTTAGCTGTGATAATTCCTCATAGGTGCGTATAATTAACCTCATGAAGACTCCCTAAAACAAGCTGAGGATCCAGACAAAATACATTTTGATAGTATTATTTTCTTAAGATTTTCTTATTTTTTAAAGCAGATGAATACATGGTAAGATATGAATATTATTATTTATTTTAATTTTGAAAAATTAAACCTCAAACTCTTTAAATGTAGTAGTATTCAGGGTGTAGATTCACAGATAAAACTGGTTTTATCAGGTTTGTAAAATCTACAGCAAAATGAAGAAGAGTTTTGTTTTAGATTAAAACTCTGATGCTATTTTCTTTGCAATACATAAATATGAGTTTTAAAGTAATTTAATTATCTGCATGATTTTATTTGTTTTGGATTTTATTCCTAGCAGTAGAACAGTGTGATAAGGCAGTTAATTCTCTTTAATACAAGTAAATGTCACCTCATTCTCACATACAATTATATTTATCCATCAAATGGAGCAAGAAATCTGCTTCCTTTTGGATGCATACTGAAGGAATTAAATGAATCATACGTATAGAAGAATAATCTGGTGTAATTTCCATAACATAAACAAATAGTAAGTGCACTATCTAAATGAAGCTTGCATAAGGACTACTTCTTGGGCAAGTATATATTTTGGGTTGTTATTTTTTAAAAAGTTGATTCTATAAAAACAAAGTAGAAACTGTTGTATGTCTATTAGGCAATGAGAAATTTTTGCAGAATACAAAGTCTAATATTTAAAGAGCATAACTAAACTATAAAGAATTGACTGTATTAAGCTATTTTTTTTACTGGATCTTTTTAGATCACACAGTTTTATCACTGCATTTTACATAAATGTTGATGACATTTTTGCCATAGAAGAAAATTAATTTCAGTATTACATGAGGAGAGAATAATCTATTATATTCCACATTCATAAATAAATTAAAACCACAAATTAAAAAAAAAATCCTATAATATTGAAAGCAGCTGTTAAATTGATGTGGATGGGTGTTAAAGAAAATCTAGGGCTCAATCAGTTCCAGAATAATTATGCTGTCAGGAATGCAAAATGCATGCAAGTGGAAAAAGAAGATTAATTTTAACACACAACTTTAAAAGGAAAAGTAAATACAGCCAATTTAAACAAAATTTGAGGCATTTTTCTGACAGATTTGGTATATTATTTCTTTTCAAAAGGTGAAAATTTTAATTTGAAGGGGCAATAAACTTTTAGAAAAATATTAGATATAGTTCATACCCTGTATTTGTTTAAATGAGTAAGAATTAATTACAGTCTTTAGGAATTGTACACGTAGTCCTTCAATATTCCAGAAGGGGGCCACTATGAATGATCTTTTAATATGCCTGTCCTGTCTTGAATAAACTTAGACTACGGCAGCTACTTCCTGTTACAGTTTGCACTTGTTATTTAAGTACCTCCTGGAGAGAGATAACATTTACAGGCAACACTTGCATTACCCATTAGTACCGAGACTAATTGTGGGCTTGTAGATGGAAGTTTTCAGGAAGTTTTACTTCAGGCTAGTTTCAGTTCTGCCTAGTGGAAAACATGTTCATAAATGGTGGGAGCTCATTTTCCTATTACTGAGTTTTATAAGACAATAATTTGGTTCTGGAAACACTGATTGCTGACTGCTATAAAGTTGAGTAAAGAAGTAAAGTGAATGATGAGCTTTTAATTATGGTATTTTTACACATTCCCAGGAATACATAGTCCTGTGTTTTCATTATAATATTTCCCACTGAGATAAATTCACACCTTAATTTCAGGCCACATTCCATCAGATTTTCCCCCAAATGAACGGTTATTATTCCAATGAAATGTGTTGATTCTTTTAAGTGGTATTTTCAAGTTATTACTTTGTACATAGGTCATCATCAACACACAATTCTAGTTATTAAGGGTTTATTCAAGGGTTTTAAGTCTTTTTGTTAGCAACATGACATCTCACTGATATATTTATATAAATGCAGGTTAGGCTGCATTTATACTGCATTTATATGCATAAAGACTACTCCTTAAACTTCCTCAGGAAAAAAAAGTGCAGACCTCTAAAATCACAGCCAACAACTACAATTAACCATGTCTCAGCTCTCATCTGAGGTTACCAAATGTGACTCCCTACATAAGATCTTAGTTTGCCTGTGACTCATGTTGCATCCACTCTCATGTTCTCGCACCACGCCTTTATCATCACCTCACTTTACTTATATACATCCCATACACCCGGGATATCCCAGTATGTTTTCCATAAGGACCCCTACCCACACCTGCCGCTCAATATCCTTGCTGAATTTACTAGAGTATCATGTTGCTGGAAAAGAGATTAGAAGCCATCACCAGGAGCAGAAGTTACTGACGCTTTAGCAGAGCCTGTGATACGACCCTGTTGCATCCCAGGAGCTGGTAGCAGAGACTGTTAGTGGGATGCCCAGGGACGTGACCCTTCCTTAAAGAATGTTCTCCCACAGTCTCTTGTTGTTTTATGTACCCCAGTTACATCACCCCAGTTACGTCATCCCTTGCCGCCACCCCAGAGTTACGTCATCCCTTGTCGCCACCCCAGTTCTAGAATGTTCCCCACTCCTGGCTTCCTTATTGGTCACTGTTCCTTGTCTCTCCACCCCTGGACCCTGATTGGCTGTTACGCCTTGACCCTGCCCTTGCACCGCCCCTGCACCCTCAACCCATTGGCCCTCAGTTCTGATGCTCCGCCCTTGCCTGGTAGTGAAAAACTCGGGTTCCTCCTTTGTCCTTGGTTCTTTGTGTCTGGTTCCGTTCTGTGCGAGCTTGGTAACTGGACAGGAATACCAGCAAAGAACCCCTCTCGTTATTCAGCCCTCAGACAGCATCACGGTGTGCGAGTGTCTGGTGCGCAGAGCTATCCCCTTCCTAGTGGAGACAAAGCTCTCGGGAAGGCAGTGGTTTCAGCAGCTCCTGCCTCGCTGCCACACTTAATTGTTGCAGCTTGAATATCTGCTAGTAAAGTCCAGGGTACAAAAGGAACAGGGGCCTTTGTATAATATCCACAGATGTTTAATTCAGCTGCACGGTGAGATGTTCAGAGCCCCCAGGCACCCACATGTCTTGGGTGCAGCTTTTCTTCTCCCTGGGCCATGAGTGATCCCGGTCTCCCGGCAGCACACAGACAAGAGCAAATCAGGGAATAGGAAGGGAGTGGCCCAGGGATGCAGGAACAGGGAAAGGAGCCAATGGGGCCTTGACATCCCCTTGGGGGAAGCTTCCTCTGCTCTTTTTTTTTTTTTTTTTGTAAATATATCCAGGGATGTTTAATTCAGTTGTGTGGTGAGATTTTCAGAGTCACCAGAAACTGTCAGACTGGACAGATTTCTAGCCAGTGAGAGTTACTACTCAAGGGTGGACTACTGTTGTCCTTGGCTGTGAACATGGATTCCTGTACCACTAATCCTTATCCTTCATGCCCCTCACTGAGATTTGGCAGGAGGCTTGGCATACGCTGCATATGCCTGACATTTTCAGTTATAGTTTTCCAAAATCATGGTAGTGCTAATCCTAAATCTGCCTGGTGAGGAATGGCCACTACTGAGCCCAGCTCTCTTTGCAGCACAATGATACTGTGTGAAATTTGTGCAACTGCCCAGCAGTTAAGGACCATTGCTGCTTGCCTCCTAGGCAGCCAGCTGAGGGAATATTTTCAGCCAATTTACTCTTTAATTCCCAGGGGAGGTGGAAATTAACTCCCTGAAGTGAGGATGGGTAACTATTTAAACATATCGTGACACCAGAAAACAGCGCAGTGTGCCATATAGGTCAGTAGCTATTGAAAATACTGAAGTAACCTACAAATTAACAAACCTATGGTTAAGTGACATTTCAGTAGGTCTTGTCACTCTAGCAGAGTTCCTCTGTTGCTGCATAGCTTATTTCATGGTTAGGTCAATTATTTCTTAGCTCTTTTTGTATAAACTTAGTGTTCCAACTAATGTTCAGGGCCCTCTTGCTGTAGGAGTAACAGTGCCTCCCAATGCTGCATAAAATATATTTGTAGTTTAAGGTGTACTTCAAAATATTTTAAGGAATCTCTGGCTAGAGGACCTTCAGGCAAAACCATTTAAAGTCATAATCTAATTCAGAAGTCTAACTAAAATATGCCTATCTGACCTTTCTCTCCAATGTAAGTCATTATCATATATTTCCAAAAAATATGCCTTATCCTAAACTTGGGCTGGTACTGACTGTGATTAGGAATTTCTGGAAAAATGGGCTCTGTCCTCTGCAATCAGAGTTAGGATGAGATTTGGATTAAATATTGGTAATATAAAATCTTGAAGAAACCAGTTAATTATTTTCTGCCTGCAAGAGCTTGGAATAGAGCTGTCATCAATACTTTTTTTTTTATTTACTCTGTGTATAGTTCCTATTATAACTACTCTTTTGTTGGGGATTGCAAATAAAAAAACTAAATCCAATTCTTGAGTCTTTTTTAGTCTTTGAGACTGAGCAGCCTTCAGAGAGAAGACTGAAGAGAAGTCTGGAGTCAATTGTGGCCAATAGCTTGTGCTCCCTTTACTGGATGGGTGGTTTCCTTGGCTGGCATTATTTTTGAGGTTAAGACTTATTTGGGGGAATGCAATAACTGAAGAACCCATTTCAACATCTGGTGCCTTGCCCTCGGAATAAGGAAAAAGAGTTGTTTTAGTACAATACTTTGTGTTCTTTTTTTCCATATAATTTGTTCCATGACCTTGGTTAAGTTCAGCACTTAGGTTTGGGCTAGTGTTTGGGAATGTACAGAGGAAGACTGAGGAGCCTGTTTGAGGAAGGTGACATGTTTCAAAATTTAAGACGAGTGATGTTAAGGACTACTGCTGCTTTTTATCTCTCCTTTTTTTTGGGGAACTGCAATCCCTGACTGTTGCTAGGTTTAGAGTTAGGGTTGGACTCATGTTTTGAGAATTGAAAAGTGAAAAGCTCCTTTTAATTCTTGAAGCTGCACACTCCAGCATTATGCAAAACAATTGTAATGCCTGTGTGTTGTGTCTTTTTAAAATATTTTTTTCAGTCATCTTTGCTTGTTGGTTTTCATTGCTGGGCAACAACAGTTAAGTTATATTCAGGAACGGGTAGCTGGAGGTGAATATCGATTGTCTGTCTTGGATTTGTCTCAGTTTGAGGCTAGAGTAGTTTGAAAATGTAAATGCTGCATATCTTGTTTTGTTACTAAAGGATTTGGAAAATTAGGAATTAGAAAGTGACTTGCTTGTTTGGGATCTAAATGTTTTGTTCACTTGTTTTCAGTGATTGACATCCAGGGTAAAACTACATTTAGACTGGATAACCTAAGGACTGACGCTGCTCCTCAGATGGTGTGGTCCTAATAGCTGGAAATAACAGGGATGGGCTAGAATTATTAGGGTGGACAGAATAAATCATTAAGAGCCATACTGCTTGTGATATAACATAGGACCTTCAGAGATTGGTATCTATCATTACCAAGAGATAATTTTCTTTGTTGTAGTTAGATACGGTTTCATTTAAATTTAGGCATAAAAGCTGAATAGAGCTCTGGTGGCTCTCCTGTCTCATGGCACATGGAAGATCAATTCCCTAAGTTATTAAAAGGTAGTTGTTTGGTACTGGTACTTTTGTATTTGTATGATGAAATAAAGTTATATTTTGCCAAACAGTTTCCTTTTTATCCTGCATATATGATAATTCACTTGTATTATCCTTTTGGGAGGTTAGATAACCATGTCTCTTTGAAGAGAGTGCAGTTCAAAAGATACATATTTCTACAATTTGATATTTATCTGTACAATTTGTTAAAGACAAGATCAGTAAATTGGTGCAAGGTTTTCCTTCTTCTGTTCTACACATGCCTCAGATTTCCTCACTTGAAACACAAATTCTTACTGTTCTAGAAAAAACAGGGCTTTCCTCACCACACTGCAGGGCTCACGTTATTTCCTTCTTTCCTTCCTGATCGCTTTTTATTCCTTCTGGTTCCCATGCACAGGGATAGATACCTAGAGACATGTCTAGCACTGGAGAGTTCATTTAAAAAAAATAATAAATAAATGTTAAAGAAATACCATAGAATCATAAAACGTTAAGGAGTTGGAATGGACCTTAAAGATCATTTTGTCCCAATGATCCCAAGAGACACTTCCCACTAGATAGGTTGTTCAAGGTTTTATCCAGCCTTGCTTTGAACATTTCCAAGGTTGGGATGCCCACAATTTCTCTGGGCAACCTGTTCCAATGTCTCAGTACCCTCATAGTAAAAAATTTCTTCCTAAGGGCTAACCTAAATTTCCTCTTTCATTTTATTTATTTTTTTGATATATTTATTTCAATATATTTATTTTTTAATTCCCATTATTCTTTGTCCTGTCATCACTGAAATTCCTGACAGAGCCCTCTCCATCTTCTCTGCAAGCCCCCTTCAGACACTGGAAGGTTGCTATGAGGTCTTCACACAACCTTTTCCAGGTGAACAGTCCCAGCTTTCTTAAGCTTGTCTTCAATATATCTGTGTGTTACAAGACTTCCTATTCTGTACAACCCTTGCTGACTGTCTGCAGTGTTCTTGGTTCCTTTCATGCAGTGCCCCTTCATCCAGGGCTATGTTTATGAGTAAATCTTCCTGTCTCCCAGTGCAAGTTGCACAGCACCAGTTTCAGTCATAGAGTTAATTCTTCCCACTCCTGTTGCTCCTCAGGGTAAGGCAGCAGTCCCTGCCTCACATTAACCTCTGAGTTGTATTCACATTATTTGCAAGAACAGGGAATGTAGTATGGAAAAGTCCATACCTGTTAAGTACCACAATTTCCTACCTGCACCCATGCCTTTCCCTTTTTTAGCTTATTAGCATAGACACAGCACAGATGTCCTTTTTCTACAAGAAAAAAACCTAGTTCCCTCTTGCCCTCACTTACTCACTGTAAATCTGTCAGTGGAAATGGACATAATGTACAAAGTTGTGATAATTGCTTTAAAAAAGAGCTAAACATAAAAACAAGAACTTATAAAAAATGGAATTTAGAAGGGGGAAAAAAAATCCTTCCAACAGAAGATACAGACAGTGGCATAAGTGCAAAGTCTGCTGGCAATTTCAAGTCCCAGTACAAACTAGTCTATGATCCATGAATTGTACTCAAGATGAATCAAGGTGACCCATGCAGGCAAAGGAGAGCTTTGCTTTATTTTATTGCAAGTTAAACAAGATCTCCAAATTAGTAACTAAGGATGCAAATGCTTTTTTGGAATGGTTTCAAACATTAAAAACAAAGCAAAGCTTGGATCCAAAAGTCTGTTCATGATAAGACTCATCAGAATACTAAAGGCGATTGCTCTGCTTTCTGATAAAATGTGTTGTGAGCAGTTGTTCTGATTTGAAAATAGCAGCTGTTTATTAACTGAACTGCAAATGCAGATTTTTTCAAAATGTCAGAAGCCACGTGTAGTCTTTGGAGAGATTAGTATAGTATATATGGTGTAACAGGGAACTTTATTTCGCCACTGCATTTCTTTGATCTTGCGAGTGCTTTCACAACCCCTTTTCTCCTTTTGTTTCTTTCAGTCATGAGGCCATAAACCCAGATTTATGATGGTATTAGTGTTTTGCCACAGAATGATTGGTATGTCCCAGATTCAGCCTTGTGGGATAAACATGAGCAACTAAGAAAAAAATGGTCTGAAATGGATGTAATCTTTTTTAAAACAAAAATATTTTGAATATTTAAATGGGAAAAATTCAAATCAAGACAGATAATAATAGTGGGATGTTGGAAAGTATTATTTATTTTGAATCTTATAAATTTTGTTTTGATAAGGATTATTCTTCAAGATTATTACTTTTCCATTCTGTTATTTCTGAAAGATTTTATTGAGAATATAGAAAACTTGAGACTATACTGAGAAATTTATACAAGAGAACAGCAATGAAGGCTCCCTTATATTAATTATATTGTTACTTATGTCCCTTTATGTTCAGTGATCATGTTGTTTGTAGATACCTCAATTTGAATCCTCAAAAAAAAAAAAAATTGGAATTATAATGGAATGTTTGAAAATTTGTGTTCCCATGAATAATATGTAATATTTTCAGAGCCCTATTCTGTGACATGGAAAAGTTCCAAAATTTTTTTCAGTTATTTTGAGATAGAAAGCCAAATCTCTGGAATAAGATATAGGAATTATTTTAGATTATAGTATAGAAAACTTTGCTTTCTTTGAGTAGAGATGACAACATATATATAAAAGATTGATTAATAAGTCCATCTGAATAAACATTTGAGTATCTTTCAGAGGTGAGGAATATTGCTAATAAAGTTCCGTGCAGAACTTTATATATGCTATAGATTTATATTTGCACTTAAATCTATAAATATAGATATTCATGTTTAAAATGTTCCTATTTCATAATGTCTTTTTGCTTCCTGGGATGTCTTGAAAAATATGTGGCTTGCACTCTGATCCAAACAGTATTAATTTTTGAAATTTTTTTTACTTCATTGCAGAAGATAAATTCCAAATTTGACCAGTGCTGTAATAATGTTTTGTCCTTCTTTTATTTAGATATGCTTTACTTTTGTCTCATCTGCTTCCCTTGCAGTATTAATGGAACCAAAGAGAATTATTGATGTTTCATATTCTTTGTCTTGAATTCTTAGCAGTTACACACATACAAAAAGGCTGATGATGGCTATGAAGTCAGGGACAAGATTTTTATTTTTCTGAAAATCATTTCCCAAAGAGAGTCATTCAAAAATCTCTGCTTTGCTGAATGAGAATGGTACTAGATCAGGAAATGAATGTAAGAAATGTTTTCTAAGAGAAAATGAATGGATTTCATACACTCTTTGGACTAGTACATGAGAATGAATGTAGCCACTTGAAACACCTAAATATTTATTTTACACAGCATTAAACTTATATATGAGAAATGCACCATTCCAGAAGTGTGGTAGAACAATATTTTTACCAAGATGTTTTTCTGTTTTTCATAAGTGAGGTACAATTTTCTTAGCATTATATTTTTAAAAGGCAAGCATTTTTCTATGGAAAAATATTTAATCAGCTCCACTGATAAGCAGTTTCTGAGAAATATAAATCTCATAGCAGTTTTTTATTAATGATATTTTAAATGACAGCAGAAATAAAATTAATTAAAGGTAATTCCAAAAACACAGTGCAATAACCTGTCAGGTGAGGCTGAGTGCTGAATAAACAAGTGTATATCTGTCATGTCATGTCATGTCATGTCATGTCATATATCATCATATCATCATATCATCTATCATATCTTTTAAAGACACATTTTGATAGGTGAGATGTATATTATACTAGCTAATTGTAACTAGGTTTTAAACCTCAAATAAATATATTACCAAATAAAGAAAATAGCAAATAACCCTGATATTACTGTTCTAAAGGAAAACAATACTAAAGTGAGTATCAACTGAGATCATCTACCTCAGCCAAAAAGTATCTAAGCTAAGAATCTCATTAGTGGTAAGAAAAATGGAAATCTAAACCGGATTTCTAAAGGCATTAGAAATACTAAAAATGCTACCCTAAATTCTGAATTTAGGGTAACTTAACCCTAAATTAACTTAAAGTTCACTATCAAAAAAAATCCCAAAAATCTCCACATGAACATGGACACCAACAATAGATAATTCCTAAAATAATTTTTAGTTGTAATTGCATGGACAAACAAAAGCATTAAACAGACCATTTAGTTAATTAATAATCCATGAGATGCTTGTAGAATACAAAACCTGTAGATTAAAGTAGGCCTCACTACTTATACTGTAGGTTTTAAGTCAGAATAGTATTTCAGCTAACTTAAGTACCTAGATATATGGTCCTGTGACAATACAAATAGGAAATGATTACATATAAATGAAGGACCAGCAATAGTTCTGCACAAATGCAAAGCAGCATGGTTTGTTCTTTTCAAAAAACTAGTTTTTTCAAGGACAGTGAAATTCCGTGTAAGTAGCTGAACTGAAAAAAGATTGTGTTTCAACATCTGAAGATAATATGATTTAATCTAGATGGATTTATTTTTTTAAATATCAGACAATGTGAAATATATATGGTCAGTTGCACAGAAGAAAAGTATCCTTAGATGATGGATGAGAAAATTAAAAACAATAAAGAAACTTCAGCTAATATTTCAAAGTAGCAAATTTCCTATGCTACCATTTTACTAGAACTCACTTTGTAACTAAGCTTAAAAAATGTTATTTCCTATTTATTTTTTTGTAGACCCAAACACTCACATATACTTCTGTCTGCTTAGGACTTTAGGAGATTCTCAGCCAACAGAATGCATTTAACAAATGATTTAACTTAAACGAAGCATCAGAAATGCCCCAAGTTCAAAAAAGCCTATTCCATTGAAATGTTAACTTGAGAGCCAGAAATGCTTCACTAGAGCCTAGGCATTTCCTCTTTCATTAACATTTTCCTTTCTGTGACATTCAGTGTAGAATTTCTAACTACTGTTCCTCATATTTTCTTGGCCTGACTCTTGTATTTAATTTTCATTTGCTGCTAAATCATTCAGATTTTTACTACTGCTGTATAAATATGTGTTCAACCTTTCTGCTTGCAGTTGGTGGAAACATATATTACTGAAATGCTATCCTCCCAAATACATCATGTTTTCCCCATATGTGCCCTTGCATCCTGCTAGTTTTAGACTTCTGAAAGGCTGAAATTTTGTTCAAAGTTTGTGTTAGGATCTGGGTTTATTTTTAGGTAAAAGAATAATTCAGGCAAATACTGTGGTTGTTTTCAAAACATCTGTTAGTGCCTTCTGTGGATCTTTCTGTCAGACACAGTGCTGTCTCTGCCTGAAGAACATCAGAAGTGCTTTCCCTAAAGACTAGTATGTGTTACTGGTATATGAATAACTTTGAGGCTTTCTGTGACAACAAGCGATTATGCTAACTTGTCTCATGGCTAATTTTTTCTTGCAAGCAGAGCAATAGTGTTTGCCCATAAAGGAATAATTTTTCCCTGAGGCCTGTAAACTACCAGTGCTCAAACTGAGCCTAGAATATTGATGGCAAAGACACATGACCTTCTGTGAAGTGACAATTTGTTTCACATCTCAGACACTTAAAGGACTTGTGTATATACAATAACTTCTTTAAACATGCTATTTCTGGAGAAACAGAAAACTCTCCTTGTAAAACTCTCCAGTTTTGCTTTTAGTAGGCAAAATTAATGGAGAGTTAACAAGCAAAGGCTTAGTTTTCTGTTACAGAACTGCGTAAAATGTTACAGAAAAAAAAACCAGAAGCAGTCTTGTTAACACAATGTGCCAGAACATACTTGCAACACTTCACCTGTCTCCCACTTTGGGTTTTTCCTAGGTATGACTTAGTCAGCATAAAGCAGGAATCACTGTATTCTAAGAGATATAGTCATCTGCACCAAATGCCCTAACCCTGAAAATCTGTCCCTTTCATATGGCTAATAGTTATCTCATTACTCTTGAGCACACATGAAGTTTCAGTGTACCCTCAGAGCTATGTTTCCCCTTACATTATGATTTAGGGAAATGAATCATAAAGTAACTTTAATTATTAATTCATATTATGAGAAGAAGCATAAAACTTCTTTTTAGTTTGATTAGTTGACTTCCTATGATATGCAAGAAGCTGTTTGGAACATTAATTTCTCATCTGTTTTACATTCTTGCTTAGGAATTCAGTTGAATTAGGGTGTTAGCTGACTCCTCCCTTCCCAAACAATGTGATGTCCACTGTGGAAACTTTTCCACTTGGCTTTGTAAGACCTTGAAAAATGTGCAGAAGGAAAAATATTAATTGTACAACTACTCGGTTACGCCACAGATTGTGACATATCTTTGATTTCTCATAGCAATCCTTTAAAATAGACAAACAATACTGATCAACTATTGAACACATGAATTACTTTGTCCAGATTCCTTCCTCGCCTCTGCCTTTATATTGACTGTGTTAATCCCAAAATTGAGTCCTGTTAGCTTTTGAAAGGGATATGCAGTTTTTACCTTGGCATTAGCATGAGGAGTAGGCACTTCTAAAAGCAAGAAATGTTAAGTAATGCTTATAATCTTGTGTAACAAGTAAAACCTTTCACTTGCTGACAACTTTAAAAGAGTAAAAAATTCAAAAATCCAACAAAAAGTAGACAGGAAAGAAAAAGTTATGTACCTTAAACATTATGAGTGTATCTTAAAATATTTGGCACTGAAGTTTGCTATTCCATGTCCCTGCCCATAGAATAATGTACAAAGAGCTACTAATTCTTCATTAAGTTATGAAAAGTACTTCCATATATGGGTGTCTCTTGCCACGTCCCTTGAAAAGGGATTTGGCCATCTGGTAGATAAAAAGAAAAAAGAGAACTTGAAAAGGGCTGCTGGTTATTTGTGCACCTGAAAGATGTGTACTGGATTTTCATAATGCTTTGTGGAAAAAGCAAGTTCATGTGATCATGGCAAGTACTGTAAGAAGATTCCCTGGAACGTGATCATATGGAGAGGTGGTTTATATAGGACCATTGTTTTCTTGAGCTCATTTAAGTGAATATTTTTAATGAATATTTATTTAAAGATGAGGCAGTTATTTATGTATATTTTCTCCACTTGTGTCAGAAATTGATGATCTCTGACTTACTCAGATGTCCCTTATGTCCCTCCAGTCAACAGCTTTTCTATCCATTTATTTTGTGTTACATTGGTTGTAATTACATGTTTGTACTTGAAAATGAATAAAATTCCTTACAAACCTGTGGGACAAGAGCTCAAGGTAAGCACTGTGGTTTTGCCTGGCAGAGTTCATTCAGTCTGACAGCTCATTAGCAAAAACTAGTCATTAAGCTAGAAGTGCCATCTGGAACTTCTACTGGGAATGGCAGGTACAGATTTTGGGATAAAGGAGTATAAAAGGATGTTTTAGTACCAGAGGAATATGTCTTCTGAGTAGTTTGTAGCCTGTAAATAGAAAGAGGAGAGCACATAATAGCTCTGTTAGATAGAATAGATACTGTTCACTAGCTCGGACTAGAAACTAATGTCCTAGTAATGCTAGCTAGTGGAAATCTGTGAAAGATTATTTGTAGGCAACAAGTTTTATGGAAGGTTATAGACTGTAACTACAAGGCATTAGATCTGATCACATAATTTCTTAGCTTAAAAAGAGCTACCAACCAATTTTTTTTTCATTGTATGTAACTAATCCTTCCAAAACTTGGCAAGGTTTAACAGAAAGATGAGAATGTTGAAAACATGACTTATTGCACTAAAATTAGGATACCTAGGAATCAAAAACATTTTACTAAAAAATATTTAGGGTAAAGTGGAATGCTGAAAGTTATCCAGGTTTTGGTAACAATATCACCGGATGTGCTCCGAAGCATTATAGTTTCTTTAAGACACAATTTAATGTAGGTTGAGTCCTGTGATGTAGAAAATAATTTTGTATTTTTAAATTCAGTTTAAATTCAGTTTTGGGTTACATTGTTTTCATTTTTTCTATCACACGGAATTATTCAGTTTGCCCACTTCAGATCATTAGCAAGTGGTCTCCAGATCATACTTTAGTTATAGAGGTACTAAATGTGAACTGTGTGCCTTTGGTTGATTTGATTTAAGAGAACACCGTGCTGCTCTCACCCTTCAGGGTGAGCAGTGCCAGCCTTTACACCAGGGCTGTCCCAGCAGTGACACACACTCTGCTCCCTTTTTCCCTGCCATCCCCAGAGTTTCCAACCCTCGATCTCCTCACTGATACTGACCCCCACCAGCAGGCTGATGTCCTGAACAAGCCTTGGCTTGTCCTCATCCCTAGGGAACTTCCTGATGCCTAGGGCTGGGTTGTCCCTCTGGGCCTGGCTGCCCTGCTCCTGGCTGGGGCTTTGGGACCCCTCTGAAGTCCCAGGGGAAGCCCCACCAGCATCCTCCTCACAGAGAGCCCGAGCCGTCTGGATGAGAAAAACATACGTATAATTAATGTTAAATTCTGTCTGAATCTTTTCTGCACATGCAGTGGAGATCCTTGTAGGAAATGTTTCTTGTGTCCTGGTTTAGAAGTTTTCCACCTAGAGTAATAAAAATCCAATTATATTTTATAATTTTAATTTTCTAGGAAATAGGAGGAATAAAACTAAACCCAAAATACAGACTTCTCCATGAATCTTACCTAATTTGTTAAAAATAAATGCTTTACTATAATCTTCACTAAAAACATCTATGCCTAATCAAAACTGAAAAAGCTTTAACTTCCTTACTTAAAAGAGTCCGACTGTCTCAATGAAAATTAATGATTATCACAGAATCACAGAATACCCTGAGTTGGAAGGGACCCACAAAGATCATCAAAGACCAGCTCCTGGCCCTGCACAAGACTGTACCCAAGAGTCCCACCACATGCTCAAGAGCATTGTCTAGATGGCTTCTTGAACGCTGTCAGACTGGTGCTGTGACAGCTTCCCTGGGGAACCTCTTCCAGTGCTCAACCACCCTCTGGGTAAATAAACTTTTTCTAATATCCTAAAACTCTGCTGGCACAACTTCAGGCCATTCCCTGGGGTCCTGTCACTGTCACCACAGAGAAGAGATCAGTGCCTGCCCCTCTCTATCCCTCTCAAGGAAGCTGTAACTGCAGTGAGGTCTCTCCTCAGTCTCCTCCAGGCTGAACAGACCCAGTGCCCTCAGCTGCTCCTCATGCAGCTTCCCCTCATCTTTGTGCCCTCCTTTGGACTCTCTCTAATAGTTTAATGTCTTTCTTACATTGTGGCACCCAAAACTGCCCCCAGCACTTGAGGTGAGGCTGCCCCAGCTCAGAGCAGAGCAGGACAATCCCTCCCTTGCCTGGCTGACCATGCTGGGCCTGATGTCCCCAGGACAGGGTTGGTGCTCCTGGCTGCCAGGGCACCGCTGGCTCATGTTCAACTTGCCATCGACCAGGATCCCCAGGTCGCTGTCCCTGGCACTGCATTCCAGCATCTTATTCCCCAGCATGTCCTTACATCCATGGCTGTCCATCCCAGGTGCAAAATCCAGCACTTTCCCTTGTTGAACTTCATGTGGCTGGTGATTGTCCAGCCCTCTGATTTGTTGAAGTCTTCCAGCCTTCAAAGGAGACAACAGTTCCTCTCAGTTTTGTATTGTCTGTGAACTTGGTTAGTGTCCTTGACAGTCCTGCCTCCAAGTCCTTTCTGAAGATGTTGAAGAGCACAGGACCAGGACGAAGCCCTGTGGAACTCCACTAGTGGCAGGTCACCAGTCTGATGCTACCCCATTCACTGTAACCCTTTTTGCCTGACCTGTGAGCCAGTTGCTTACCCATCCCATGATGTGTTTATCCAGCTGAACATTCTATCCAGAAGGATGCTGTGAGAGATAGTGCTGTGGTTGACAGACAGGATGCTGTGAAAGCCTTACTGAAATCCAAAAAAGATTATATCAACCCACCTAGTTGATGAAGGCTTCCCTTCATCAACTAGGTGGGTTAATTTGTCATAAAAGGAATTGTACATCCAATTTAGTGCTTCTATCTTCTTCCAATAAGGAAATGTATTTGCATTGGTCAGGACAGCTGCACTGTTTAGTCTGGAGCTTGGGTTGGTCCATGTGTCTGCTGCCATTGTCCTTCCTGGTTTCAGCCCATTTGTGACTGGGATCTCTCCAGCTCCTATGATAGTTTCCAATTACATTTCCAATACAGCATTGGCAGCTGCCTCATTTATGAATTGAAGAATTTTATAGAATGTGCGTGGCCGTACTGTGCCATATAGTGTCAAGGCCAGGTAATGGGCTGTGTGGTACTGTTTACTTTGGAGGGTTATTTCAGCTCAGGCTGAAATCAGAAGTCTTTTACCCAGTGCTTAGGGCAGGATCTTATATTTGAGTGGTAGAACAAGAAGACTGGTTTTAACTGTTTTTATGTGTGCAGGAAAAAATGTGACTAAATATGTATTTTCAGTGTCAGAAGAGTCAAGAAATAGGCTAAAATATTATGCAGTACTTCTGCTAAAATCTGTATTTTTCTTAAATGATTGCTTGAAACGTGTTCCCAGAAAATTGACATGGAACACAGCTAGTGCTTATTTGTAATTCCTGTCAAAGTTTTTATTAGTGCAGAATAAATATAATGTCATCACTGAGTCGTATTATGTCAACATGCACCATAGACTATAGAAATTGGTGCCATCTTTCCAGCTTATGTATCTAGAGTCCCCTTACTTCTTGTGTAGTAGTACTAGATACAATCTGTATTACCCAAACTTATTTTTTTGGGAGTTTTATTTGTCTTAATAAGGAAGAGTAATAGAAATCTGTAGATAATCCCAAAATTTCTAAATTATGATCAGTGTTCAGTATTTTCTTTCATTTTTAAAATATTATTTCCATTCAGGCTACTCTGCTTACAGGGAGTCCTGCAACATTCTTTGTATTTCCTGTTATGAGGAGAAGCAAAAGCAAAAAATATCAGGTTAAAACAATTATTTTAAAGGGAAAGACTGACCCCATAAATCATTACTCATAAAAATACAAATAATTGCTTCAATATTGCCCCTTGATATTACTAAAGTTGACATAAGGTTAAAGTGTTGAAATGTTATGAAAAGATCTAGAAATATATTTGAGACTTAAATACCCTTAGAAAATAATTTGCCCTTGATTATTATCTATCAAAGCCTCTGATCAGTAGATGAACAGAAACACACCCGGAAAGGATGGCTGCTGTGATAACATTCCATCCCAAGCAGAAAGTTAATATTTCGAGAATATCTTGCAGATGAAGAGCTGGACAGAAATAAAAAAATTCTGTTTGCAACAACAGTTGAGGTCTTAAATCTTGTTTTTCTTCTTAGAACAAAACCAAAATCTTTCAAATATTTTCAGGAAATTGTGGTGAAACATCTGTTTTCTGATTAGAAAGGTCAGATTTTGAGTTCATGTCTTTTGCCACTGGAAACAATCCAAGAACCTATCCTGGACACTTGAAATTTCCCACTGTAAATGTTGTCAAAATCAATATTTCTCTAAAATACATCCTGCTGGCTTTGTTGCAGCTGCTTGTTTTGACCAAAATCAAAGAAATAAGCTGTCAGACCTAGCTGGAAAAAACCTAGGTGGAAAAGATGGGAGAGGGACAGGAACTTTGATATTAGCAGTGTGGCTTAACTATTCCTCACAGCGAAGTGTGTAAGTGGGGAGCCAGGGCCATGGACAACAGTGACCATCCAGGGTCCAATCCCATAATCACTGCAGATTGCTTCCTACTGCATGCAACTCTTCATACTGCTTCTAATGATTAATAATTCCATTTCAAGCTTTGTAAAACACAAATACTGACACTTGGTAATTCATGTTTATTGTTGCAATTGGGTCATACAAACAACAGAGACTTTAATAAATTTAAAGTTATTAGCAGAATGTGTCAAGCGCCAAAGCAAATAGCTAGAGCTGAGTATGCTCTTTTTATTTCTTTGGAATTAATGCACTATGAAACTTTACTGAAAGAAATGTAAAACTAGATTTTATAGAGAGCTCAGTGGGGCAACACATTCTTGGATTTTGCTGAAGCCTTACATTGTCCTTAGCTTCTCAGACAGTGTGTTTCAGTTACCACCATATTATTCCAAATAATTACTATGAACAGATTCCGTTGAAGACATATAACATTTATAGTTCTCAGCAAACCAGTATTCCCAGGAGAATTTCTCAGTTTTTCCACATTTAAAATTCCTTTGTGCTTCAATAAATGTTGAGTCAGCTCTACTTTAGGCTAAGCAAGAGATTTTATGAGAAACCATATGCATTGAGCTAACAAAATCTCAGCACTTGATTAGAGGCAGACATCAAGTTTATGATTCAATTTATTCTGATAAATGTTAATGCTATACATTGTAGCTCTTACTGGTTCCTCATATGAGCATATTCTCCCTTATTCTAAAGTACTGTAACTGATATCATTTCGCTTGAATCAGGAACATCAGAGTTTTTTGCAATACCAAGCACTGTGCTTTTTGTATATGCCATTCTGAATATTGCTAATATTGTATAATGCTTTTCAGAGGACTGGTTCTCAGTGTCCCTGCTGATGTGTGCAATAAAGCTGAACAGGTTGGGAAGACACGGTGTTTCAGCTGGCCTTGGGAAATGAGATACAGCTGTTCCCAAGTTATATGAGTTTCTGAGTTATGCAAGCAATTTGTCTTGACACACATAACTTCATGGTTTGCTTTTTGTTTGACCCTGCTGAAGCTGAAATAAAATTCTTGGGGACCTGGATGATTTTGGCTGCTGCAGGCAGGAAGAAGAGTGACTCTTGAGATAAGTGGCAACTACCAGCAGGAGCATATCATAATCAAATTCCAGGCAAAAGAGAGAAACTAATCCATAGGTAAATGCTCAAAAGCATGTGCAGAGCCCAGTCTTCCCCCAGCACTCTCCTGTTTTGTTCAAGACTTCTTCCTATGATCTGAGAGGAGGCAAAGCAGAGAGGAGATGAGGATGTTGTTAAATCCTAATATGATGGATGTGTTTCTAGTGTATTGCATTACATAAGTTTCCCTAAGAAACAGTTCTGGTGGTCATTACATAAGCTGAAGTTTTGCAGTAAATTTAAATATGCATAATTGAGATCTGTGACACTAGACTGCTCTGTGTGTCTCTGCCCTCTTAACAGGTATTAGGAGGACCTGTACTTGTAGTGGCCTGTGGAGTACTATGACATTTTCTTTATGCTGTGTAAATGTTCTATTGTGCTAGCATTGTATTAATGCTCCTAATACAAGGAGCCTCCTTCCCCTGCAGTCTCTGACCGGCATTCTGCTGGAACAATGCCTGTGGCATTATAAAGGGTAAAAAGACTCAGACTTGCTCTTCCTGTAGAAAGAAGGATCTGTAGTTTTGTTTAATGGAGTTTATCACAAGCAGTGCTGTGTAACAAGAGAAACTTATCTAACTTTCCTGCTATTACATTTTCAAAGTAAACAACATTTTATGCTGAAGCCATTTAAATTTTAGTTAAAGAAATTCCTCTTAGCTCAGCTTGACCTAAGAGATGTATTCTTCTTTTACATTATTTTCCATTTCCCAGCTGTTCTTCTATGTGAAACACCAAGAGGATCTTCTGGTTGTTTGGTTGCAGGGGGTGAGAAGGAGGAAAATGAGGCAGAGGCAAGGGAAGACAGAAAGTCAGTTGACTTTGTGGGATAGGGGTGATTTTGATCCAGAAGCTGATGGAAACTCTTAGCTTCTGAGCCAGTGTCATGCTGCTGAGATTGCCTCACGTGCTTTTTCTTTACTGTACACATGGTTTGCCAAGGACATGTGGCTTTACTTCCAAGACACATTTTCATTCTTTCAGCTTATGTTAAAATGTTACCAGTGAAAAGGGAAGAAAATAGAAGGCTTGCATTAACTCTTTAAAGAGAAAATTATATTTACAAAAAGCACAAATGGATTTTATAATTTTCTTTTAAGAAAACATTCATTCATTTATTTTTCACACATTTCTAAAGCAACCAAATGGTAGTTTGTCTTTGGAAAGAACTGATGAACAACTAAAGAAAACTTTCATAAATAAAATTTTTTAATTACAGCTGAGATTAAATGTGAGAAAGATGTGGTGCTCCTAACACTCAGCTTTGTTTGCTCAATAGGCTTCTGTATTGAGGTTCAGGATTGATTTTGTGGGGACTTGCCCTGGGGTCCCAAATTTGCCCTGAATCAGGACAAGGCTTTATCACCCAGACAGAGGGAAAATTTTAAAGAAAATAAAAATATTTTCAGAAAAGCACATATTTGCAATGTAATATGAGAGGCAGTCTCTATTCTTTCTCATAAGAAAATACCACAGAAAAGTTAAGGTTACAGATGAAACCACAGGTATGCATTTGTGGTGAGTTCTAGGCAGATATGAGTTGGTTAAGGAGAACAGCAGCCAGGCATCACGTAATAACAATTCAGCCCAAACCCAAGGTAATACACACCTTGCTTGACAGCAGTGGCCTGACTGGAGCTTCAGGGATTCCAGTCTGCAGTGGTTCCACATGCAAATGACTTGCCAGATGTCAAAGTGACCTTGTAAAACAGCAGATTGATGTACTCTTCCTGCAGGACACTCTGGATTGAACTGAGATTCTGAACCTATGACCCATATTCTGCCCTCAGCTGGACACCTAGAAGTTCCTTTCAGATCTAAAAGACTGCTGAGCTCTGCTTCTGCATGATGTGTGTTTGAATAAAATACTGAACTTCAGTGGACTGTCAAAATCCTCCTCATCTACTCTTTAAAATATTCTCTTAATCTCTGCTGAATTCCTATTAAAGGTTCAGCTTAAAATTTTGTCTATTTCAAATTCGCTGAATTTCACTTTTGGAAAATAGCTATTTGGGAACATCAGTTGTGCTTTCATTCTCCCAAAAATCTTACTGTTATTCTCCATGTGCCTTACTGCATCTTTCTGTCAGGCTGCAGGAGACAGAAAAGTCTCTGCAGGTATGTAGGATTTCATGCATATGTCGGAGGATAGCTGGGATTCCTACATACCATTATCTTAAAAGTAAATACCAGACACTCCTACAGGATTGTCCTGACAATATATTGCTTTAGTTGCCCCTCAACTATCTTAACACATAGTTTACCATAAAATTGTATAGTTTACACATAGAAACTGTTGCTTGGAAACAATTTGTATTCTTGTCTTTGGCCTAATTTTAAATCCCCTTTAGTCATGCTATACCACTACTAAAATATGTTCCTCATCCTGTGCTACCATTTTCAGTACAGAACCTCTTTCAGAATTATTGCTCTGGGCTTTTGTTGATTTCCGTAGTTCTAATTAGGTTATTTTGTCTTTTCTTACCAGCTGAAACAGCCATCAAATATGCCATTTCTGCTTGAAAACGGAAGCTGGTCTCTTTGTGACATTGTCCTCTTTACTGCTTAAACAACGAGGCTAAGGAATAGTTTGAGCCCCGGGCAACATGGTTATTATCTACACAGTGCTTCACTTTGAAAAGTCTCATTCTCCACTGTTCACTGTTTGTTTCCATGCCAGCTGTGTGCATTACTGACAGGAACCTGCATCTCTCTATGAACAGCATATTTTATTTAACTCTTATTTAACTGCAGTTTCCTCTATTTGTCATTGTCCTTTATGCAATACCATTTGGTTTTAATTGGCACATTTGAAATCCTATCCAAATTACCTTTTTCTCTCTCATTAACTTGAAAACTGAAATATGCCACAGCCCAATAGATTGTTCCATGCAGCTGGGCTCAGATCTGCTTAAAAAACACCCTGTGTTTTTTGGTACCTTCATCTGCATAGTGAGTTGAACCCTCACAGTACAGTCTCTATGGCTGGTGCCAGTGTCTCAGGCAGGGTACAAGACAGTCAAAAAGGAATGAAAGAGTCTCTTTAACATCAAATTATAAATACTTCTACCGATGCAGTAGGGCAGGACTTTGGCTAACACAGGACCTGGACCCCAACCTCCCCCTCCAAGCTGAGTGTGGCTGCCACTGTCAGGAGACAAAGTGAGGGACAAGCCTGTTCTCTCAGGCTTCACTCCCTGTATCTCGGGGGCAGGACTCTGGCATGGCAGGTGTCTCTCTCACAGCGAGTTCCCTACTTTGGGAGTTGGCACAGTCTGAGGCTGTTCCCAACAGGCAGTTTTGGCACAGTCACACGTGTTTTAGAATCTAAGCCTTTGACCGTGTAGATGTGGCCAACTCATGCCCTATGGCCAAAGGATGTACTCTGGAATTACTTAGGCTGTATTGTTGTTTTTCTCTTCTTTTTGTTATATTTTTTTCCCTAATCTACTTTTCAGCTCTCAGGTCAAGAAGGAAATGCAAAAATCAACTTTCTCTTAATTTTCAGTCCTGTTCCTTTGTCCTTAGGCTCTTTGTCTTTTGCTTAGATGAAATGATACATGTGGCTTCCATATATGTTGTATACATGTTTTTACATGTATTACAGTTTTATGTAAAATTTTATAGATGATTTGCTTTCAATGCCTTTGAGTATGCAAATCTGCTGGGTTATTAGACAGTAATGAATTTTGCCACTGGAATATTTATTTACAGCATAACACTGAAGTATAGCTGTGACATCAGTACTTGGAACAAATGACCCATTAATCAAGAAAGCAACCTCATCATCTCTATTTGCATGGTACTACTGTACCCAAAGCTCATTTATTTCCATTTACAAGTCCCAGCTGCTGACATTTTAGCCTAAAAACTGTAGCTATAATTATGGAGAAAAGTAGATGGACTATAAAAAGCCCACTTAATCCAACATAATCCTTCTTTTTAATAACTGTACTTAAGAAGTTGATGGTTGAATGGCATTCCTATTGCAAACAGAGTCATATTAAATGATAGCTTAAAATGTTGACAACTATGGAGTGCATTAGTAGTAGATACTCCATGACTGGGAAAGATATTTATCATATTAGATGGTAATCCATAGAAAAAAAAGGGCAACAATTTGGGATTCATGCATGATAGCTACTTCCCAGGCAGAGAAATCAGCATATTTCTACTCTTGGAGCCAGAAAACAAGATACTTGAACAGAAAATGAGAGCAGGAGAAAGTGTGATTTTGCTTCAAGCTTCTATTTGGACCGGACTCCTTCATCTTCATTTATTACCTTACTTCTATTTCTTTTGTCTATCTCTGCTCATTTATTGTAGAATTAGTAGCCCTTTGGGTCAGAAATGTTCATTAACAATGACAAAAGAGGAGTTCCTGTGTGGTGAGAACCTTGGAAAAAATGGTCATTTACACATTGATGCTGAAGACCGTCTCCATGAACGAAGAGTATATAAAAGTTGATTCAAGTGAATGAATGAATGAATGAATGAAAGAAGACAAGGGAAATAAAAATAAACAAATAGAACAATACTAGAATTTAAAAAATATAAATTTTTAACAAATGACAAAAATATTACATCATCCATCCTTTCATTGATGCAATTTCCTTATGGCTTTTCTTCTCTGTAGTATGGCTCCTTCTCTGTAGTAAGGAAGATCTTATAAGACTATCAAAAAACCTTTTAATGCATCAGAATACACAATATTTCTGTCTGTAAACTCAGCCTAGATTTCATCTGTTCCATAAAGTATTTTTTTAACTGAAAACTACTCAAAGCAAAAATAATCACATTTAAGAAGACCTATACAAAATGTATGTGCACTTTACAGAAATGTGGGTTCTTTTAAGTTACCTAGTTTGATTGCATTGGAGATGAGTTATAACGACATTCTTTCAAGGTTTCTAAAGCAAAAATGAAATCTTAGAAAGACTTGCTGTGAGACATTTGGACAGACAAATCTATAGCTTGTCCTTGGCAGAAATGTCTTGATTCTGTGGCTGATAATTTCCTTCCTTCCTTCCTTCCTTCCNAGGAAAGGAAATATATAATTTGCTGAATGGAAAGAACTGTAACCTCTAGAAACTAAAAAGTAGCTTGGAACTTTTTACCTTCCATTACTTTGTCAGCCTTCATAACTTTTCTCCTACTGTAATTGAAGCTTTCTTTTGCCCAGGAGAGTGTATGAAATACAGCCTGCAGCTCAAGGGAGAAAGTACTGCTCTTCAGTTTCTTATGAGACTGCCAGTGCTCAATCAAGACTGCCTCAATAACTTGTCCCTGAAGAGAAGAAATGTATCTTTTCTCTCCAGTTTTGTCTTCCCATCTGCAAAATACATTCATTGAATTGTCATCTTTATTACTCTTATTTAGACAAGGAAGTTCAAATATAGCACATAATCTTTGTTGCTTAAAAAAAAAATAGGTAAGAATCCAGAAATATGAAAAATAGTGAGATTTTTCTAGTCCTATGTTTTTATGCTTAAAATGCTGCTTTATTCTTTATACATAATTTGTATGAACTCATTGATGCTTAGAGACATATATAATGCACTCTTCTGACATATCTTTATACCATACTTCTTCATGAGCACATCTGTTTCAGTAGCACAGTGTAAAAGCGTTGCTGTTTGTGAAATCCACACCAGAGACTCAAACCTAGAAAGAAGAAAAAAGGAGGAGGAATTTTTTTTTTGCCTTTTGTAGTGGCTTCATACAATATAATGACTCACATAAAAAATCCCCTTCATATAAGGATACAACATAAGATACATAACAGAATATGTTTTGTAGTTTTGTTCAAAAAATGACATGTCATGAAATAGACATTCATTGGGACATACAATTTGAGTCTATTGAGATAATACATGAATTTAAACCCCACAGAAATTAGACCCTTACATTGGGGTTAAACATGTTGAAGAATGTAAGATAGAGAATCAAAATTTGCAGGAACTTTTCCTGTGGCTCTGTCAAAATACAGTCCATCAAAAAACATCAGTAGGTTTACTTTTTCTATATTAGCCAGCAAAAAACAACCACATGTACAGGTACAGAAGAAAGCATCATGTGCATCATGTGCAGATGTGGAAGATTACTCCAATAAAATGTATAGTATGCTTTTCTTTTAAGTAGCATTCCTGTTCATAAGTATTTCTTGTTGTTTTGTGTTGCTGCTTCTTTTTCTTGGCATGTTATGGACAAAACCAGGACACATTGACTCCCCTTTTTACGTTTACTGTTGTTAATAACTTGTGCAATGATGGGGAATAGGACAAGAGAAGCAAACACTGGTAGACATTGCACCATAATTCAGACATTGTTGGTTGCTTTGGCTTGTCTTCTCTATTTGCTTGCTAAATCCATGAATAGACACTCAGGAAAACCAGTATTCATCTCAGAGAAGATTTCAACAAAAAAACCCAGAGGTCTCTTGGCTTTTGTTTGATGGTATTTGAAAAAAAATTTCGCACCCCAAAGACATGTCCAGGTTGTTTAAAGAGTTGCTCCTAAAATACATGAAGTCAATACTAGCAAGTGTGGCCAGTTTAGAGCTGAGCAGGAGAGCGGAGACAAGGTTTGCAGGACTGGTAGTGAGTACACCTGCTTTGTGCCAATGGCTGGGGAAGATATTAACTGAGAGCTATGCTTCCATCTAAGTTCAGAAAAAGCAATCTAAGACCTTCTGGCACGGTGTTCCTCGCACAGGACCTAACCTTTGTGAGTCCTTTACTACTTGGTTCATTATCAACATCTTCCCTCTGGATCATAGCAGTCTGACTGTAGTAATTCTATTTTCAGCACTTGAAAGGCCTTGTAGAACAACAACAAAAAAGTATTTAAATTGCATTTTTTTCTCATAAAGGAAATTTACTTTGTAGGCTTCTCAGAAAATAACTGTAACAAGTGCTTAGCCTCAACAAGGAAAAGAAAAAATGAATTGGATCTAGTTTCATTATGTTCACTTCTGGAAATTTCACCTAGTAATAAATAGTATGTTTTTGGTTTTGTTTTTTTTAAAATATTGTTTCCAATTTCAGTTTTTTCTGATCTGGTCCCAGCTGAAACCTAATTACTTTCCTGTTGAAGGAGGCTCCAAGTTAAAGCATTTTCTTCTGAGGAACAACAATGTAGCACTCTTGTGTAGTGCTACAAAGTATTCTCCCCCTAGTCTGAGTTCCAAGTCAGGTTTACCCTCAAACCAAAGTCCCATGTGCATTCAAACACCTGTCCTGGATTCCTGCCCTTCACCATGAGGATTTCAAGAAATTACTTCTAGAAAAAAATTGAGTCCAGTGGAATTTTGGTGTTATGGATTGGTACAGATGGCCAATGGTTCAAAATCATGATCTCTTATTGATCTGCCAGTCAGCACTGAATATATTAATGAATCATGGGTGAGACACTCATATGGAAAAACACCTGGTTAAGGCCATTGGATAAAGATTCCAGAACCAGTGGCACATCAAAAAAGCAGAAAAAATTACTCTATTAACAGCAATGTCAGGTTCCTTCTTCTCAATAATACTTTTAACACAATAAACTGTCAATAAGCATTACATCATAAAATCCCTCTAAATTTATGGCTACATTACAAGCAGCCAGGATGCATTTCCAAATAAGTATATTAACTTTTTAACTGTAAATGAACTTTACCGTTTGCATGTGTTAAAACCATTTCTTTTATGCTGAAAGTAACACTTGAAATGTCCCCCTTTGGCAGTAACAAGGAGTGATTTTCAACCCAGAAAACACTGGGCCCGGCAAACAAGTTCTGAAGCACATTTTATATTTCACAAAGGCTCAGCTGAAGATAAAATGGTGAAGGTGTCCAAAGACAGGACGCTGACTCATGACTTTGTATGCTGTATAATTAATATGCTTGCTTTCCAATAGTTCAATAGTTTCAACACAGAAATTTCTTCAGTCTGAAAGCAATAAGCTTGATAAGTTTAAAAATAAAGATGAAAGGAAGGTGTACATCTCCTCTGGACCCCACAAACTCAATATTACTTGTTTACTTGTGTGGAAAGACAAATTTTTGGCACACTTTATTAATAGAAAAATATATGTAAAAATTGCAGGGATATTCAGAAGCTGAATGTTTAAGAATGGGCTTTTTTACAATATTTGTAAACAAGACTTTCTTCTAAATTCAATTTTATATTTTTCAGTTCATTAGAAATCTGCTACACAGATTTACAATTTTAATGTAAGTGTAAAGGTGTATGTTTAAAATCTAAGTTTCAGTATCTTAATTTTCTAAGGGAAAATTTAAATCAATTGTTGTAATTTATAAAAAAATCCAAAATGACAATGAATTAACCTTTAAATTTAACTTTTTCTAATATGTAAATGTAGGAGATTTGAACAGAAAAATGAAAAAGGCTATGTACAAATTCTTTGAGGAAGAAAATTTAACAGAACTTAATTTTTCTTTGGAGAAGATGGCTTAGCAGACACATAAATGGCACACTTCAGAGAAGTGTGTCTCATTGTTCTTTCTTATGAGTGTGAAAAACAAACAAAAACATGACCACCAAAAACTGTGTCTTCCTTCATGAAAATGTAGCCAGTGATGTAAAACTTAGAGAAAATAAGAGAGTGAGTAATTTCTGAAAAGAAACATTTTCAAAGTCTCCCATTATGTTTGAATGAGTCCTGAGGATGGCTTTTCTCTGTGGTTCTGCTTTTGGCAGTAATACATCTATGCTTGATAATGTGTGAATTAATATCTTAACTCCTGTTGAAAAACGGTAGAAAGTTTAATAGAAAGTTTCTATGATATCCTAAGAAAGCAATGTTCTGGCAGAAACCCAGAAAAAATTAGTTAAATGAGCAAGACTTTTTACTTGTGAGCTAATTCAGGAAGACATAACCTAGGGGTCCCCAAAACAGTATTATTATATTTTCAGGCATCATTGATAGTAACGCAATTATTGATAACTTAAGGGTTGTTTCTGGGTTCTTTAATAGTCTAAGAGTGAAATGTTGATGATTTTGAATGGTGACTCCTTCCCCTGCATTTACAGATTTTTCAAACACCTTGAGGTTTTGAACAAAATTTGCATATTTTTTCTGTAATACTCAGTGTGTGGTTGTTAAGTTCAAGAGAGGTTAAAGTTTGTCTTTGAGAGCTTTGATACATATTTGATGGGTGTCTGAGTTCTGCAGTTCTCAAGAAACAAAAAAACATGACAATCAGGAATATTTGTATGAGCCGGAATACAAGAGAGAATTGAAATTTAAACCATGGACATCAATATTTCCTACTTTTACATCTGAACAGGCAGCTGACTGGGAGCCAAATTTAGAGAAGATTCAAATGAAGCTCTGGAGCAAGATCTGATTTCAGTTGCATCATAGTCTTGGGGTGTTTATTTTGGTATTTTGATTTAGGATTCAATTCAGTGGATTTCCATCATTACAGAAACCCCTTTTATAAACATCTCTCTAGAGGAATATGGGGTATTAACTGTTATAACTGAAAGGTTCTTACTCCCTTGTCTCTGTGCAAGTTAAAACACTGTGAAGCTGTCTATTTAAACATGAGTCATCTCACCATAAATAACTAGTTAGTCAGGCTTGATTTATCCTAGGTAAATTCATATTCATCTTCCAAATCACTGTTGGGAAAATATGTGTTTGAAAATGTCTTTCCAGAGGACTTTGTCTGCAGTCTTCCTGGGGTTAGGCTGGGTCTCTTGATTTTCTCCCTTGTTGTCTTCTTTATGGTTGATAGGAAACTTTTGTGACTGCTATCACCCTTCAAAAATCACTTACAGTGGCTTTCTGATGATATATGCAGGAACCCACAGGGATGCATCTTCTCTAATCCTGTGGAGTTGTCCACATCCAGATGGCTTAAGTGTTCCCTAGCTGTTACCTTTTGACTGACACTGTGTTCCCACAGACTCTGCAGTGCTACCACATCTCATCATTTCCAGTGATGTCATAGACATCTGACAGTGCATTCATGCTAAATTTTTCCTACTTGTTTTTCATGTGCATATATTTGAGGCAAACTCTTGAGATAGGCTCTAGCTATCTCACCACCTCAAGTGGAGTGAGAGATGACCCTGTCCTTTGAGTGCTCTCTGTGTTCCCTTCGCCCACTTTCCTTTGGCCATCATCCTTGATGAACCCAGTTTAAAATCATAGAACAGTGTGGATTGGAAGGGAGCATAAAGATCATGTAGGTCCAATACCCCTGCCATGGGCAGGCATGTCATTCACTAGGCCAGGTTGCTCAATGTCCCATCCAACCAGGCTTTCAACACTTAGAGAGATAGGGCATCCAGAACCTCTCTGGGCAATGTGTTCCAGTGCCTCATTACCCTCTGAGTAAAAAATTTCTTCCTAGCATCTAATCTAAACCTGTTCTCTTGCAGTTTAAAACAGCTGGCCCTTGTCCTGTCACTGTCTGCCCATATTAAAAAAATCTATCTTCCTCCTTGTTTTAAACTCCCTCAGGTACTGGAAGACCAAAATGAGGTCTCCCTGAAAGCTTCTCTTCTCCATGCTGAACAACTCCAGCTCTCTTAGCCTGTCTAACTGCAGGATGGTTGGTAGATCAAAGTCTTGTTTTTCCTCAAAGACCATCTATTCCTACCGTATTTGCAAGAGGAAACAGTTTCACTCTAGCATAATTTTAGCTGTAGGTCCTCTGCTAGCTTTCATAACAACAGGCAAACTTCACCCTGTCCTCTTTTGTGTGCAACAGACAAGGACATATTGAAAAATCTCTTTGATTATATTATGTTTGATTATGTTTGTTTTTATATTTTTCAAAATCAATGTGAAGAAAAATAAAGGTATTCTCTAATTATAATTTGTTTAGAGTTCTCTATGGTGCCTTAAGAAACCAGAGATCCAAAATTCTATCATATCCATAATTACTGCCTGAAATACTGCAAAAAAAAAAATCTATTTAAGGATTCATGTATTTTGCAAACAAAGGAAAACTAGAAGAATGAGCCAAACAAGAAAACAGCTAGCAGATGCTAGGCTTATGGTGCACAACATACAAATATTTTCCTTCTGAGGGCACATCTATTATTTACAAAAGAAAGTTTAGAAAATAAGTGGTGGCAAGCTTCTGGGTTGCTAAGAATTCCTAAAGACTGAGCTAAAGATTTTAGTTTAGTCCACATAGCAACTATTTGGAGGGAGTCTCACTTTTCATGCAGTCATCTTAATTAGGAATTTACTTCACTAAAGGTAAAAAGTCCAGTGTAAGAAATATAAAATATATTTCTACTAAGAATGACCTCAAAAATGATAACTGGTTTTGTGTTGATGTACAGCTTTTTAAAATAGGAATATTTTCATGTTTAGCCCCAGGTTTCTACAAACTTACTGTGTCAAAACCTCTCTAGGATTCACAAAAGACCAAATTCCAACCATGCTGACAAAGAAGCTTCCCCATACTTATCTGTGCAATTGACAGCAATTATCTGTGGGACTGCCACTCTACAGTAATTTCTGGAAGAGTAAAAACAGTAGAATACAAACACCGAATATTCATCTCACTTGTGTCTTTTTCCTCTTTTTAACATAATTATAAAATAAAAAAAAAACCAGTCCATAATCATTCAGGATCATCACAGTAAATAACAGGTCAGAAAGGCCAGATACTGAGCTGCAAAACCTAGAATGTGTAGCAGTCTCTTCCAGGACTTTTAACCTGTTGACCTGTATACATGTAGAGCCTTTTGGACAATTAAAAAACCTGTGTGAGTTCATGAACATGAAAGCATGGCCAAAACTAAAAATAGGTGGAACAGCTACACGGCATTTGTAGGAAAGGTCTTTGTAAGCTGTTTGGGAAATGCATTTTCATGCATGCAGCTGAACATTGATAAACATACACATCCCATTTAACATCCTTGCACATTGTGCATGTGGGAAAAGGTCAGTGAAAAAAGCCTAGAACAAACAGTGTTGTGTTTTGGCTGTGGAGGAATAGTTACGAGCATGGAAAAGAGTCTGCTCTGACACCACTGACGTGAAAATGAATCCAGGAAATGTTAGTTGGAGGATTTTCCACAAGTCTGAAACATCCCACAGCTGCAGCATTTGTTTAGATAGACACTTGTTTTCTGAGTGAAATTACTTAGTAAAAATGCTGTGAAAACAACAAAGACAAGTAAGTTTATACCAGAGGTTTGTAGCCAGGGTTCTTTACATAGCTGAGCATCCACAAATGTGACAGCAATCAAGTGCACAAGATTTTCTTTTCCTGTGTTAATTGTTGTGATGAAATTGTTCCTAAATTTTGGAGAAGTCAGTAGAAAGCAACTGGGAGTAAGGAAAATGGTGCCAGACACCTGGCAATTAATAAAACAGAGGTGAAATTTAAACAGCATGGTGTAGGTAGAGGAATTTCTTGCTAATCTTTCTGTTATTCTTTAGTAAAACAGCCTTTTTCCCAGGGTAATGGTCTGAGGTAATGAATTTAGAAGTGTATTTCCAAGTACTAATGTATGAGACAGGAGACACATGGGTTTGTAGCATAACAAGGAGGCAGTTGGCCCACTGGTGATGTCCACACTGTATGGCTGAAACATCAGTGCATGAGCCGTGAAACAGGTAGGAGAAAGGGTGCTGAGAGTCCTGAAATCTACTTTCTTCTAAAGATAACCAACCCTTTTTTTTTTTTTGCCTGAGTGCTAGTCTGATGGCTCATGCAAATAAGAAGAAGGACCAAAGAGTGTGCCAGTGAAGCAATCAAAAGGGCCATAAGGAATTACAAAAACACTGTTTTGGAATTAATTCTCTCCTTTTTACTATCCTCGGTATTTGTCCATGTTTTCACCATTTTTTTTCTTCAGTTTTCATAGTGCTAGTCCTACTGTAAAAACATTTTATTGCATTAAGGTATATTATATGCTCCATGATGACAGAAACTGTGGAAGAAATGAACCCATGTCCTTATATCCCATGCTTTCCACCAGAAATGTTCTGTTTTCCCATACCTGTGTAGTACCAGAGCACACCATATGTCCTCACTCAGATGGCAAGGACTGCAGATAAGCACAGACCTGCTCAACTTCCTTTCCTCAGGCTTCTGCAGCCTGTGGCCTCTTATTCACTGTCATGTTTCTAGGAGCTCAGGCAATCTAACTCAGCGCAGATAAACCCCACTTAATTTTGGGTTGGCTTTGCCAATTAATTTCTTTAATTCTTTTAATTGTTCTTAGTCATTAAAACTTTGTTTCACAAGTCCACCTGTGTCTATTATTACAATTTTTTATATGATCACAATTTATTTCCTTATTAACTTCCTATATCTCTGCAACATTTCTTTTTTTATTTTGCTTCTTTATTGGCCCTTTCTGAGAATGACTTGCTATTTATGTGTCTCCCCTACCTTTTTTTCCCAAACTGTTTCTGACTGTTTCCTAACATTATTTTTAAATTGTCATCTGTGCCTGATGCGTCACCTGGTCTATTTTCCTTTCCACTGGTCATAATGTTGTTGGCAAAGCTTATCAGCAATGATGTAATATGATAATTATCTGTAACTGTGGAAATGCTGTATATAATTTGCTTTATGAAATGCCCTAGGGCCTTGGGTTTAGTAGCAGTTCCTATGATGCTATAGTAGAAATTCACTGATTCATTTTGAATATATTTATAATTATTTTTTTCCCAGTTTTAATAATAATGGTTATATTTAGGATTGTTATAATTTGAGCAAATTAATTTTCCTTAACCAAGTTTCATGTCTTTAACTAACATGAGAGACATAAAAAGGCACTTGGGATCCTCTGTCTGTAAATTCTCAGTGATGCGAAGCCAGTTAATTTTTTCATCATGAAATAAGAAAGATGAGGTGTTGATTTCCCAGGTCAGCTGTACTACCCTTGTCCCTTTATTCCAATATTAAAAAATCTTCAGCCAGATGTAAAGGAGGGAAGAGATTGAGGTGTTTCCAAGTATAAAGGAATCCCAAGCTAGAGGAAACTCATCTTTGTGCCAGTTATCCTTCACTACTATTGCAGAAGGTGTTTTGGGCAAGGCAAGAAAGGAGCACACTGCATTCCTCCAGCCTGCAGCAAAAGAGAAATGCCTGTGTGATATTCCCAGAAGGACATTTTTAGCAACCTTTACAATCAAAAGTGAGCCAAGCTGGTGCTGAATCTTCTCTCTCACATTGCTTTTTCCCTTGTTGATATCCAGGGAAGAACCTGATCATTATGCTTGTTTTTGAAGAGGCCAAGTTCAGCACCAGCTATTAGCATTTACAATATATAAATATTATTAATAAAGTTGAGTAATGGACTGAACATTATTCTAGTTAATTATCTTTGAGGTATTAAATGATTTTCCTGATATTTTCACCTGACAAATTTTTATGCTTATTTGATTTCTGCATTAGAATTTCCTCCTCTGTTATTTTGGAAATGAAAAAAACCACAGCTACATGAAAATTAAGAAATTAATTTAAGTAAATGTGACCTTGCAAAACTATGGAAAATCCTAATTCTAGGGAGTCTGCTTTAGCAAAATGTTTGATGACATTTAACCTTGCATATGCTGACCCTTTTCAAAAGACAGCAGTGTAACAGCTACTGAGAAGAAATTAACTTACCCTAGCTGAAACTAGGACAATAGTGTTGAAGTCTGGGATAGCATCAGAACCTACATTTTTCTCTGCATCTGGCCTCTGAATTACTGTGAGCATAGGCTTTGCTATAGAATTACAGAAATGTTATAAAGTGTTGTAGAATAAAGATCAAAATTTACTGTTTCATGTTAGACACTGCAATATAGACTATAAATGTTCAGAAAGTTATATATTTGTATAAAACTAGTGTATTCCAAATGCTTTCAATTTTACTGGTGTCAGTTTTAAAACCTTCTTCCCTCCCATAGCACATGAACAATATTACAGATCAGCTGTAAAGGTTGGAGATTATGCAAAAGTCAGATACAGGCATAGCTCTCTTCTAGATCTGAGCCCCTGAAACTGTTTATTGGTACAGTTCAATTTACTTTTAATGGTTTTAAGTGGATAAACAGCCAATTCAATGCTCACAGGGGCCAGGAAAAACTACTCTGAAGCCATACAAGAACACTGAAAAGTGAAGCTCTTTACACAACTCTTATTTCTTTGAAATATTACACTAGCGTCTTAATAAAAATTGGCAGCAAGGTAAAAAGAGAATATTAATAGATTAATTCTATTGTGAAGGATGAACCAAAACTCCTAAACAAAAGTGTGCATTCAGACAACTCCAATTTTAAATTGTTCAGCTCTGCCTTCACAATGTTTTCTGAAACCTTTACGCTCAAGACTGCAAATAATTTTGCAATTATAGTGTCCTTCATGTGAAATGATGGAATCTCCCTAAATGAACTCAGCTCAGCACCAGCATGATGTTGTTGGGCCCAGTTAAGCCTTCTTACAGGGAGGGAGGGAGGCTCTACCCACATCTTCACCCTTGAGAATTCTGCTTGGTGTCTCCAGGTCTACAAGCAAGTTAATACTTCCTTATTGCATGCTAGGGAGCTTATGCTGCTCTCTAAAATACTCTCAGTAGGGCTGCTCTATTATGACTTTGGCCAAGATAACCAGTGGCTTAAGAAGGAGAGCTTTGCTAGGAAAAAACCCTCGGAACTTCTTCCATGAACTTTGCTAGTAAATTTGTTTCTTCAAAAAGCTCTTTCTAGTTAAAATTCTCTTAAATATATGGGGTGCAATCTACAGCAACTTAGTCATCACATATTTGCTACAGACAGAAAATTTGAGTGTATTAGGCCTTATAGAAAGCAAACATGGCAGCCCAAATGCACACCCAGTACTTTTTATATTCTTTATTCCATTGCTGCTAATAATTGTGTTCTTACCAAGGCCATCTAGGAAGACAAATGATTGTATCAAGTATGGTTTCTACAGACAAGGGACACTGAAATGAAGAATTTCTGTTAATACAGTTTGTGGAGAGATAGATTTTGCAGGTACTCCATGTTATACATCTGGATTTTCAAATCTTCACCTAATATTTTTTCTTTCCATAGTGGCAATGGTAGATTAATCTTTATCCAAATATCCTTAAAAAGAACATTATGATTTGACTTGCCAAAACTGCATATGAATTTTGAAACAGAGACAATGTTCATGTTTGCTGTAGGAATTGGCACCCATTCTGTATCACGTCAAGAATGGTTCCTGCACTACTAGGCTGAGAAAAGGATGAAGCTTAGTTTTAAAAGCAAATCAATTTATAAAAGGTGATATTTATTTATTTTTAATGCTTATTAACCAGAAGTGTCTCTTTCCTTCTCTACTGAAATTAATTTTTTCATTCATACTTGTCTACTTGTGCCAAAAAAAAAATACTGATTTTAGCACTGTTTATCCTCTTTCTATAATTTATGGAAGATAGCAGAAGCCAAATTCAGACATTGCATGCATGATATAAGCAGCTCCCTGAAATCCAGTGTATTTGCCTGAGTGCAACATGATGGACTGTACATGCAAAGGCTACAGAAGATCAAGAAAAGGTTTCTATTCATTTTATAGCAAGTCCTTCTGGTTTTTGAGGTACTAAATAATCTTGCCCTTTCAGCACTGTTTAGCTATATACTGGCTTGCATTGCTCAGAATGTGGTCAGCTTGGGCCCCTGGAAGCCAGGGCTCCCAACCGTAGGAGTGATGGTGAGTTCAGCCAGAAGGAAGGAAGTCAGAAGGACCATGCCTCCTGTCAGTAGGGTGTGCACCATCCAGAACTGGCATGAGAGACTGTGGGTTTTCCTCACAATAAAAGGAAATGGGTTTCATGAGAGCCATGGACTGTCTAAGAGATGTACTCCTATGGCAGACCTTCTGTATATTGCTTAACATGAGCAGTGGGATTAATAGGGTCAGATACAGCATTTCTAATGTGTTTTAAACAGTAAAGACACACCAAGGTTGTGCAAATAAAATTAAGAAGCTGTGTAGCAGCTAATTGCTACCTATTATTAGTATTATTATTATTTTTATTATATACTATTATTTTAATATCACCCTAGAAAGTGAGAAAATAGAACTGGCAAATTAGTGTTTTCTCTAATTTCTTTCTTTCTTTCTTTCTTTCTTTCTTTCTTTCTTTCTTTCTTTCTTTCTTTCTTTCTTTCTTTCTTTCTTTCTTTCTTTCTTTCTTTCTTTCTT